>OX451395.1:906225-1121399 GCA_949629135.1 Eremobia ochroleuca | reverse complement strand
TGGTGGAGCGGTGCGACAGGGGGAGAGGACTGAGACCCAGGTTAGAAGTCTTTAGGCGCGTTCACAGGAAGAGTTTCTCGACCGTCGAAAGACTGTCCTTGTGCGACTAAATGTGATACGTAATTACTATACAAAAAGGTACACGTATCAATATAAGAATACGTACGACATTTTGTTTTCAATATACAAGGTTGATATGAGCGAGAGGCATTAAATTAACCACATAATACTTTGTATCATTTTCAGCCTCTACATTAAAAAATCAGATAAATAGAAGCAATAGTTTACTCACCCTACATTATTTTTAATTAGAAAAAAAATCGAGGGGCTTGTGGCTAAGTAATAACAGCCGCACGGGTCGATCGATCAGGTTAAGCTACAATTGCCGCGGTTGGTCCGCGGATGGGTGACTATCATCACATACCAAGACCCCTTCATGCTTCGGAAAGCACGTTAAGCTATTGGTCCCGGCTGTCATTCGTGGATCTTTGACAGTCGTTACAGGTCGCCAGTAGCCCGAAAGTGACAACCAGTCTTACCAAGGGGTATCGTATTACTCAGTAACTGGATTGTGGAGGTCAGATAAGCAGTCGCTCCATGTAAAACACTGGTATTCAGCTGCATCCGGTTAGACTGGAAGCCGACCCCAACATAGTTGGGAAAAGGCTTGGCAGATGATGATATTATTTTTCATTTTTAACATTTTCTATATGATGTGTCTGTTAACAGGCCAGCACCGACAGGTTAAAGACATCTGCAGTAATCTGCATCTGTATAAACACAACATGTTGCCAGCTCGCTGCTTCAATAACCTTCGCCAGAATAAATGTTCTCAATTTTTTTTTTCCGATGCGAACTTTATGCTTGAGACATAAGAGTCATAACGCACGTCATCAGAATTAGTTAAGAAAATAATGCATGCGGAAGTTATTACTACAAATGTTACGCACTCATGCCAGTCGAAAATGAAGTATGTGTGAAAGGGATGGATGGTAATAGTTTGTTTGTTTCTACTTCGCTTTGTTGCCGAAACCTGCAAAAAATGGTGTGGGTCAGTGTGCCGTCGCGATCCTATGACGTCACACGCGTTATTGCTTCGCATCGCAAACGCATGTATTCCGGTTTCGCTGCCTTTGAAGCAGTCGCCGCTCAACGCTCGTGTATTTATGAAATTGTGATTACCTATTGTAAAATGTGTTGTGCGAAATTGGACGTTTTATTTTTATAGTGACAGGACACGTAACGTAGTAATAAGTACATTTTTCAGTGAATTGTGCAAAATTAGACGCTTTGAACACTGCGTGTAATATTGTTCAAGCTGTCTAGAGGATACGGGAACATGTACCTTTAATCCCGCGTTTGGATAGTGCTACTCCAGTAGTAACAGTGACCCGAGACGAACGAATTTTAAATTATGTATTTTGACATCTAGTCTGCGTAGAGCAGCTCGAAATTTTGGTGTAAATCATAGAAACAATACACAAACGGAAGCCCTATTGCGTCAACGACACCGCGCTGTTGCCGCTCTGCTCATGGTTAGTGAACCAATATTTAAATGGTGTTCTATTTTGTTTACACTTTTGCGCTATCAATGAACAATCGATTCGTTTTCAATTAGACTAGACTAACTTTGGTCATATTTCGACATTAACATTTGTGAAAGCCTAAAAATTAATCATACAATTTTGTTACAGATGGGCAAGTCAAGGCTTGGAATTTCTAATGCTGGCCTGCGATCCGCGAAACACGAAGCATCTGAGTGATGAAGAATTTGAGGTAATTGTTTATAAATAAACACCCTGTATAGAAGTTGATTTGTTGCTGAACCCAGTCCTTAATATGACACACCGAGCATTAGGATGAGATCGTCACACATGTATGAATGATTGTAATAACGCTCTACAAAGTCGAACTTTTAGCAAAAAGCATGTGCTATATTTACGAACGAGTACGGTTTCTATAGGGAAACCACGAAACCAATGGGGCAGTTGCTACTGAGCGTGGGGTCCTGGGTTCGATTCCCAGGTCGGCCAAAGTGTTATTGGGTTTTTTCATTAGTAATTTGTAACAGCCTGTAGTTTGGACGTTGGCGGTGTTATACCCCGGGTCTCGCTGCTGCAGCCCTGTGCCCGCTGGAGCCTGTGAGTGGCTGGAGCCTGTGAGTGGCTGGAGCCTGTGAGTGGCTGGAGCCTGTGAGTGGCTGGAGCCTGTGAGTGGCTGGAGCCTGTGAGAGGCTAGAGCGCGTGAGTGGCTAGAGCCTGTGAGTGGCTGGAGCCTGTGGGTGGCTGGAGCCTATGAGTGGCTGGAGCCTGTGAGTGGCTGGAGCCTGTGAGTGGCTGGAGCCTGTGAGTGGCTGGAGCCTGTGAGTGGCTGGAGCCTGTGAGTGGCTGGAGCCTGTGAGTGGCTGGAGACTGTGAGTGGCTGGAGCCTGTGAGAGGCTAGAGCGCGTGAGTGGCTAGAGCCTGTGAGTGGCTGGAGCCTGTGGGTGGCTGGAGCCTATGAGTGGCTGGAGCCTGTGAGTGGCTGGAGCCTGTGAGTGGCTGGAGCCTGTGAGTGGCTGGAGCCTGTGAGTGGCTGGAGCCTGTGAGTGGCTGGAGCCTGTGAGTGGCTGGAGCCTGTGAGTGGCTGAACCTTGTGAGTGGCTGGAGCCTGTGAGTGGCTAGAGCGTGTGAGTGGCTAGAGCCTGTGAGTGGCTGGAGCCTGTGAGTGGCTGAAGCTTGTGAGTGGCTGGAGCCTGTGAGTGGCTGAAGCTTGTGAGTGGCTGGAGCCTGTGAGTGGCTAGAGCGTGTGAGTGGCTAGAGCCTGTGAGTGGCTGGAGCCTGTGAGTGGCTGAAGCTTGTGAGTGGCTGGAGCCTGTGAGTGGCTGAAGCTTGTGAGTGGCTGGAGCCTGTGAGTGGCTAGAGCGTGTGAGTGGCTAGAGCCTGTGAGTGGCTAGAGCCTGTGAGTGGCTGGAGCCTGTGAGTGGCTGAAGCTTGTGAGTGGCTGGAGCCTGTGAGTGGCTGAAGCTTGTGAGTGGCTGGAGCCTGTGAGTGGCTAGAGCGTGTGAGTGGCTAGAGCCTGTGAGTGGCTGGAGCCTGTGAGTGGCTGAAGCTTGTGAGTGGCTGGAGCCTATGAGTGGCTGGAGCCTGTGAGTGGCTGAAGCTTGTGAGTGGCTGGAGCCTGTGAGTGGCTAGAGCGTGTGAGTGGCTAGAGCCTGTGAGTGGCTGGAGCCTGTGAGTGGCTGGAGCCTGTGAGTGGCTGGAGCCTGTGAGTGGCTGAAGCCTGTGAGTGGCTGGAGCCTGTGAGTGGCTAGAGCGTGTGAGTGGCTAGAGCCTGTGAGTGGCTGGAGCCTGTGAGTGAGGCCGGACAGTGCCCCTGCATAACATCTCCCGAAACCGTTGCAGGCGCGCACGGCTGGTATCCGCTAAGATTGGCCGCTACCGTCAAAATACGGTCTGGAGGACTATTTTTATTATTTTCACTATCGGGGAAATACTTAACTGATCCTTTTAAATATTGACCTTCTAGTGATGGATGCTTTTTAAGATTAATGAATGGAATTTGGGCTTCTAATGATGCACAATTATTTGAGGTTCACATAAAGAGGCGCATTCATTATATTAGAGTGGTCCATAATATTTTTAAGAGAGCAGAATGAGAATTATTTATGGTTCGATTAAATTCATGCGCTTCTAAAGCTGTCAGACGATGTACGCCTATTACTACAACGGGTTGTAAAAATGATAATTGATATTGATTAATCAATGATATTTGTGGTCTTTTAGGAGCTGAAATCTTTAATGGATGGCTGCATCTCCCACGTGATTGGTTCTCGACCCGCGCCAAACCCGCCAACACACTCGCCTCGCCCTCGACCTCGCTTAGCGGTATGTTGACGTTCCACTTAGCGGTATGTTGATTGTGCCATACAATCATACTATAATTCCCCCTTCGAAATGCCAGTACCAGTTATCTCTCAAAATATTTATTTTGAAAATGGTCCAGTATTCATTTTGTACGAGCAGACATAACAGGGAAAAATAATAGCGTATAATGAATATGACTGATAAAAAAACACGAGACTAAATAAATGTTTAAACCTTCAGTTTTTACCAATTGTTTTGTAACTATATTATTTTAATCTTCCGAAAAAACCGTCGCTTAAGTTATAATGATTATAACATACACATATTGTATATCTTTTGAGTGAAATACAGTATCTTAAACGAAATAACCCTTCATATGTGTCACTCGCCCCCTCCGGGCGAGTACACGGATTACCGCATCGTCCGTGTGAGCGAGATAGATACAGTTTTTATAAACAAATTTACTATGAAAGTGATTAACCGCCCGCTCCGGGCGGGACACAGACGCGGTAATCTGTGTTACCCGGAGCGGGCGAGTGACACTGATGAGCTAATAAAAAATATTTTTCATATGATTACAGAGTCCATTCCCAAACAACGGCCTAAGTCGGGAGGCGCCCACACCGCCCACTCCGCCGCCGATGGAAGCCGACCCGCTCAGCTATCCCGAAGTTGAGTCTAACAGTAAGTGCATTTGCTCTATTTGTTACAGTCGGAAGCCGTAATGGCAAATAACCAGAATCACCAACCAAGAACCAGTGTGCAACAGGCGTTCTAATTCTATTAGCCAAACGATGGATGGACCCGTCAGTTAGCCATTATGGTTAACTTATACCTTCTATTTTTTCATTATGTGGCCAATTGGCTCTATCAGTGCCGCATGCGCAATGTGTCTCTGTCTCTGAATATGTAATGTCTTTTTACTCCGAATTGCGTAAATAAATACAGTTAACAGAAAATTGCTTCCACGTTTCCTTTTTAGCGAGTGATTTATTTCCCTTTATTTACGTGTTTTCTAAGTATCTTCTGACTTAACAGCCCATAGACAACGCGTGCTCGCCGCGATAGAGCGCGTGGACACTGAACGAGACGAGCGCCTGCGCAGCAACAAGAACGTGGGCCACGTGCTGGGCGCGCCGCTCACCAGCTACGAGCCCAAGCTGCGCCAGCTCACCTTCAAGTGGCAGAGGGGGCTCAAGATAGGAGCCGGCACCTTCGGCAAGGTATGTCTTCACTGCCCCCACCTCTTACGAGCTTTATAATAAGCCTAAAATCACATTTACATTCAGATTTGGACATTTTCAATACCAGTGTTTCTCGGCTTCAGCATTTTTCGGTGAATGATTTTTAGTTAGTTTGTATTAACTAGTCGTTTTATTTTGTTTCCTAATTTTTTTTTAATTTTTTATGTTTGCTTTGGGTATTTTGTATCGACCTTTTTTGTTGTTTTTTTTTTGCAAGTGTTTATCAGTGGAAACTCGTAAATGACCTTGAAATGCATATTGTTCAAGAGCACTATTTATATTAGCTGTAAGTTTCCCGAATAAAATAAAGGCCTGACAGTAACCTAACTGCTCGCTTTAGCCGAGGTCATTGAACCAGGCGAACTTGGATCGGTCATTTACAAATATATTTGTTTTATTTAATTAGGAAGGCTCCAATAGCAAATACATAATTATTGCACTATGCTTGACCGCTGTATATCAATGCTGTGAAGGACGCGGGCGAGGAAAGACGATACTCAATCAACCGGTTTATTCCAAACCCTAACATTACGTAAGACTCCGCGCAATTCTGTCTTAAGAGCGGTGCGATGCTAAAGTAAATAAATAATTAGCTCTGCGGTGGATTAGTGCATATAACTGAAGAAAAGAAAACAAGTATCTGACCCAGGTCAAAGCACAAAAAAAAAATCTTAGATATAATTACTGTGTAATTTTTTCTGTCACTGAAATGATTTACTTTGCCTTCCCAGGTGTACACCGTGGTGAACACAGAGAGTGGGCAACTCCTGGCCATGAAGGAGCTGTCGGTGGGCGCGGGCGACAGGCGAGCGCTGCAGCGCGCGGCCAACGAGCTGAAGGTGCTGGAGGGCGTGCTGCACCCGCACCTCGTGCGGTACTACGGCTGCGAGCTGCACCGGGTGAGGGACACACTTGTACACTGTACAGTCGTACGTGGAGCTAACTAATCGAAAGTGGATGGAGGCACTGCTTACGACGGAATATGTCAAAAACATGTAATATCAGAACCCACAATGCTACAAGCATCGTGCTTGAATAGTGTCACAGGGACCGCTGTTTGTAAATTTTGTTTTACATTTGTTCAGTAAAATTATTACGTGAAATGTGTTGAAAAATAAGATGGGGGCGTTAGTTCCGATTTTGGCCGCACAAAAAACATCCAGCCCAGCTTGTTATCACTGATAACATTCTCATCACATCACATCCATGCACTCTCCATTCCAAGGTTACCTGGAAGAGATCGCAGAAAACGATAAGGCCGCCCATTATATATCTTGTAGTGTTTGAAGTATTTTTTATTTTGTGTATTTTGTGGTGTTCAATAAAGTATACATAAATAACATTGTGTTCCGGAACAGTCCAACGCTTTGCCAAAGAATACGACGAGCGTTATATCAGCATTGTGTTTGGTGGTTTCTAGCTCCTAAAGCTCATTATTAATGTATTTACACTATTCTGGTTATTGCAGGAGGAGATGCTCCTATTTATGGAACTTTGCGTGGAAGGCTCGCTGGAAGCATTAGTGGCGACCTCTGGTGCACTCGCCGAGCACACCGTGAGGAGATATACCAAGCAGCTGCTCAGTGCTGTGCGGGAGCTGCATGCACGGGCCATCGCGCATAGAGATATCAAGAGTAAGTGTACATTCAATGCCTAGACTTGCAAGGGATATAGTACTTTCTAGATAAGCACTTTGATAGTCTTACAACTGATGTCAAACTCATGACATTCTTTTTAATAACCATATACAGGCACTTTTGAACTGTCTAGGAGTCGGTCAGAGAATTGAAGCCAGTTTCCCGTTTAAAACGTAGATGACCCTCTGACACCCAACTACCCAACCTATGAGGACCCTATGGACAAACAACTTCATGGACACTCTTTTGAAATCAAGTTATTATTAAATCCTGATTAAAAAATTGCTTGCAGATGTCTACTACTTTAATAACCGAAAAACGCGCACAATAGCAGAAAAAAATCTCACGAATTTTCATTAACTCAAGACAAATCAAATCTCTTGACAAATTTAAAACAGCAACTATAATTTTGTTTACAAGTGATATTATCGTATATTTATGTTTTTGTTTCTAACTAATCTTTGTTCACCAGGCGGCAACATCTTCTTAACAAACGAGGGCCACTGCCTGAAGCTGGGCGACTTCGGCTGCGCTGTCAAGATCCGCGCCAACACCACCGCGCCGGGAGAGCTGCAGGGCTTCGTCGGCACGCAAGGTTTGTTACTATATTGTTATTCTTTACTGACGTAGAAAATCGTCGTATCGATCACTCCAAATTATATGAGCTTTTTTTCAGAATTCAGCCATTCTTCTAATGAAACAGACAGATGGAGAGGGTGTTAGTTGCACTACTTCTTCCCAGCTTAAACACTACGAAGTGCAGGTGTTCTGTGAGCTGCCTTTCGTAACTTTTGACTTTCAAAAAGAGCTGATTTGAATTTTGAAAGAGCAAATGTAAGGGCAAGGCCGTTTCCTGTTTATTTTTAGTCAATAATCCAACTCAACATATGAAAATTTTATAATTTCAAAATCATTTCGTCTTATTCCAGCGTATATGGCCCCCGAGGTGTTCATGAAGTCATCAGGTCACGGGCGCGCCGCAGACATCTGGTCTCTCGGCTGCGTAGTCACCGAGATGGCTTCGGGCAAGGTAAATCCACATAATTCAACTAAGAAATATGTTTTGTAAATGTTTCAAACGAATGTCACTATGTGATATTTCTGATACCTTTGTCACGAGAAGAAAATGTATTTGAGCATAGTCGACAGCCGCTCGGCTGCTACAGGTTGCATACCCGCACGTGTCGCGCTCCCGCTCAGTTACATAACGCGATCGCGAGCGCGCGGCCGCCGCGGGCCTTACAGTTGTTTCGGTTGATCGTGTACCTATAGTATGTAAAAAGTATCGTGTAACCATGTTTTTCTCATACACAAACGTCCAGTTCACAGAAATGGTGCGTACACTAGTGTTTGAGTAGGGAGTGATTATTAAGACATTATAAATAGTTATTAAATCAATTATTGTTTATAGAAAGTTATTATTGGTACCTACAGCCTGCTGTGGTTAAGTAATGCGATATTTAACACTTTTCATCCACTTTGAACAACAAATCGCATTGACTACATTTTATCACTTACGGCATATACGAATAAAATACATAATATCTACATACACTTGACCATTGCGACAGTCCAAAGCCTGCAAGTGTGATGAAAAATGTTATCACCAGTTAATTACAATACAATCGCCCTACGGTTAGGTACCTACTGCCAAATTATTATTAATGAGCGCAAGATGACGCTGGAGGCGCGGGCGGCGCGGAGGCGTCGTGTAGTGACCATATTTTTGTACGGACAAGCAGGTAACATAACAAGCTTATAACTTTGTGATTTTTCATGATACAGTTTTGAAATTTTGTACATAGATTCTTTACATAAAAATGCTAGACACGTGTTTCGGGTTACGCATATACTAAAACGAATGTTGTATATATATTTTTTATACAAACAAGAGGTATTTCCTTTTGAATGTATGTCAGTAAAAAAATATATTGTCTTTTGGATTCTGAACTTGTAATGAACCTATGTCTTTCTCTCCCCCAGCGCCCCTTCTCGCAATACGACAGCAACTACCAGATCATGTTCCTAGTGGGCTCTGGCGGCAGACCAGAGATCCCCACGACGCTGTCTGACGAGGGGCAGCAGTTCTGTCTGTCGTGCCTCACGCACGACGCGGATCTACGACCTAGGGCCGAAACGCTCACCTTGCATCATTTCCTTATGGTAAGTCATCAAGCTTTTCCTAACTATGTTGGGTCGGCTTCCTGTCTAACCGGATGCAGCTGAATACTTGGTGCCTAAATTTACTAATTTATAAACGTTGCAATGGTCTCGCCATTGTGAATTTTTGACAGTTTTTGTATGGCAAATCCCTTCAAAACACATAATGGAGAGATGATTGGAACGTTAGTTAGTTAGTGGACTTGGCCTCCAGTATATTACATGAAGCGACTTCCTATATGATCTCCACAATCCCGTCTGGGTTGTGGAGATCATATAGGAAGTCGCTTGACCTGCTGGATAGAAAATTACTAATATTTTGATTTTGTGTTCGTTGATTACCTGAATTCTATAATAGAATACTCTTCATTACATCTTCTTCGTACATAATACTAATGACAGATATGAATGTAGACATTATGAAACACCATTTTTTTTTTTCACCTTATGAAAGTCGCGAATTTTTATTTTTTTTTATTTTACGTCCAAATTTTACCTTTTTGTAGATGCTTTGCTTTGGCGTTATTTGTTAATATTTTATAGCAGTAAGTTATCTAATCTTAACTTCATCCATTAGTCACATTGCTTTTAGAAATACTACTTTTACACGTTTTTGTGTTAGTCAGTAACAATAATGGTCAACCCCACAGGCAACCTAATAATGGTTTATTATAACACCCATCTCGTGTTTCCAGGTAAAATCCGATGAGAATGACTGCAACTGCGAGCCAGCGTTCCTCATCACGAAATGACGTGAGCAGTGACGTCACACGGCTATTAGAAACATATACTACAACTAGTCTACTAGGCACACCATTGAACTGTTAGCTATAATCGTGGGTAGTTGTGGGTGTAATACATCTCTGCCCATGCCTTCGGGAAATACGGGCGCGATGTATCAGAATCAAAAGTCATTTATTCAAACTAGGCTGAGAATCAGCACTTTTCGAACGTCAAAATTAGAAAATACAGTCCTTCCACTTCTTAGTGCTTTCGCTGGGGAGAAGAAGTGGCGCAACAAACTCCCCAGCAGGCAGGTATCATAGGTATACCATTACTTTGTGCCATCAGGCCCGTTGTACACGGCACGGTTTCTTTACAATACGGCGTGTTAACCGCGCCGTAGTAAAATCGTGTGAGCTTGTATATGCACTACTGCGATGGCGGTGCCGCCGTGTCAGTCTACAAGCTTCCATAGTGATCCCTGCAACACTGACGACCGTGGCTATACACGGCGAACAAACCGTAGTTTTCTATGGCTAGAAAAACGTGCGTGTACAATTAGCCTAACTCCTATTGAAGAGATAACTTGACTTTTAAGCCAGTAGAAAAAGGTCAATTTTAAAGACTATAAAGCGAAAGTTTTAATCTAATAATGAACTATTTAATGCATAATATAAAGCATTTATTTTAATCATATTTACACAAACAAGTAGGTAAATGGAGTCACTAACTGACACCAAAATATTGCATGGGATGTTATTGTCATTGGCTCAGTGTTACATTTGCTAAATACTCTGTGATTTTTAATACTATGACTGGGAACTTATGTCGTGATATGTGATGAATCACTAATATTATTTATTGTATGTTTAAATTAAACCTACTTAATGAAATAAACCTACTCTTAAACCAGGACCATTCATGTAAACAGCTTGGAAGTAGCATGAATGCCATTGTTCTAGAAGAACTTTTATATATTTAGTTCGTGATTTTACATAAATATTTTAAAGTTTTTGACATTGATTAACGCTGTGATCAGATTGTGACTAGATTTCGATTTTTTTTTAATTACTGGAATATGGATGATGACTAATGTTAGAAATGTTCGAACAAATAATGTAATTTAAAGCAGGCATAGTGAAATAAAGTATTGCAAAATGGTTAAATTACACGCTTTAAACCCTCAAACGTCCATTGTACACCAACCCACTTACTAATAAACGTATTATGTGAGATCAATAGTTACACACCGAAAGAAGAAGACAAAGTGTTGTGTAACTATACAACGTTTATTAGTAAGGGGGCAAGTGTACATAAGAGAAAGTGCTCGAAACGTCAACGGTTCACCAAGTCAACACAACTATTGTCATTGACATTGTGAAAACCATTCACAATGACATCACTGCGTCCTTCCAACTACACCGACACGTGGGGTGTGTCGACAGGTGGACGGACAACCGTGTGAGAGGTTAAAAGATTTTGGAAGGGATTATTCCTGTCCTGTATGGCGCTAGTATGAAGTTTCATTGTCGTGGCGTCATTTCTATGATAGTGCCGTCTTTGTCTAGCAGTTATTTTAAAACTTATATAACTTGGCAGTTGTTTAAGCTTTTACACTTTTTTTTTTAATATTATTTGCACTATTTTACAAAAAAACATTATTTAGAGTTTAAAATTTTAAAAAAAAATGGTCTTCATTCCTATTTTCCTACTGATTGGTAATAACACGGGTCTGTCACAATGGTATGCATGCTAATTCAAGTAGCTTTTGTCTACGATAGGTGCATGTTGCTATGTATAACAATCACTCTTTTCGTTATGTCTAACTGTAAAATTCCTATTTAGATAAATTTATGTGTGACCCATTTTAACTTTGATGATTGTCAGATATAGATAGAAAAAAATGTGTTTTTATTTTTATCTGGTAAAATTTTATTGCTGACTACCCGGAATTTAAATTCCTTTGGGTGATTAAATGAATTAAATGTATTCTTATGAGGATTATCCGATATTAAAGATCATAGTATCGGATAATCCATTTTAATGATGTATAGCTAATTATGTATAGCTAATTAATACAGAGGTAAGTTACTACTAAGTACATGAATGTACATAAAATCAAATTAATGTGCCATTAGAGAAAATCAAGTGAAACTGCAGAGTTTTTACCACCACATGTATGGTCCTTTATATAAAAATGGATTCTGCTTATCAATCGCATGTTTATAGATGTTTATAAACCAATTTTCAATTTGGAAAGGCACCTGAGACCACTACCCCCCATCCAAAATAAGGGGTAAGCCCTTCATGAAAGTTTTATTGTCTTTGTGCCGTTTTTAATTCTTGGCTTTTTTAAAGTACCTGTGATTGGACTACAGTGTTTAAAGATTGGGGTTTATTTATTATAAACGATGATTAAAGTTATTCACTACTTAACTTTAAGCAATGTTTATGAATAAAGTATGTATACTTAATTAAATAGGAATTGAGTCGTCCGGAACAAATCGTATATTATGTGTAAATAAGGGTAAAAAAATATATTTTGATACTAATTAAAAATGAAATAGAGAATTTTATTTTAATATTGTAAAATGTATGTTAAGTATACCTATGTATGTGATAAGTGCACTTTAAAAGTGGTTACTTTATGTCTTAGTTTTGGAGACGGATACTTTTTGTTGCGACACTGTTACGCAACTGTTGCACTTAAGGAGTTTAGTTGATGGAAAACCTCAAATCGATTCATAGGATAGGGAGCTAAGATTGGCGCGCTCTGAGTAAATAAAGGCGATTATCCTGCATTTACAATTGTTTCATTAATTAATTTCCATGTTGTCCTCGATTTTTTTAATCTAAAGCCACTGCTTTAGATTAAAAAAATCTAAAGCAGAACGACTGAAGCAGGAGGAGTAGGTAGCCAGACTCACTAATCTGGCTACCTACTCCTCCTGCTTCAGTCGTTTGCTGTGCCTCGTGATGTGCCCGACTAAACTTTTGTTGCTTTTCCTCCATTTGTGACGATCTTTGGGCAGTTCTAAGGGTTGCTAATAGCCAAACATGCACATGGCGAAGGATACCTCACTGCATACATCGCAGGCTGCTTGGGGGCTTACCTCAACGGCTGGCATGTGCGTGCGTGTTTATTAGCATACATTTGTTTTACACGGAGGCAGGGCCGTCTTAACCATACTGGGCGCCGGGGTGCAAAAATCAGCCGGTGCCAAAAAAAAAGCTTAATTATCGTGTTCCATTTTTAACTCGTTTTTATTAGCTTCTCTTGTAAATAACATACATTGTAAAAAATCTTAGAAGTCAATTTCAACCTACTTCTAATTGTCATATAGAAATGAAACTTTGTATGTATACGTAGTTCAGGTGACAAAGCTATAATTTAGTATCTTGGAGCTGATCTGATGATGAAGCCAGGCGGTAGATAGTGGAACTCTTCAATGGCTACTAGTATACCCCTCGAGTTTGGGCTCATATGATTTGTTCTGACGAGTTCAATAGATTGGGCTTGGTAATGAGGGTCTGGTGATGAAGCCATGTGATGGATAGTGGAACTGTTTAGTGGCTACTCATAAACATTACAATTTTGGGATCATATAACTCGTTTTGATGCAACATACTGCACTTGGTATCGTGGGCCTGAGCGTGCAGCCCATTCCCCAGTGATGAAACGAAACGCCTTGCTGTCCGAGCGGTGAACCCTCGCCACCTGTGCACAGTCCTCGCGCCGCTGCACGGCTGTCTCCCCCCCCCATATTATTCTCTTCTTCCTCAAGTGCAATAGCCATATAATGAATGGGAATAGCCAGTTCGGATAAAGTAAACTGAGACACAATGTAAAAACGCGTGCTTCTCAAGCGAGATCACTCACTAATGTTCGCAAACCGGTCTGTAAGCTGAAACTAACCGTTAGCGCGTGGACGGTGAGCTACCAACTAATAAGCGGCGCGTGAACGGCGTGAATAACAAGCTGTCACCTTACCAGCGGCGTGCCAGCAGCGAGCGGTCATCTTACTGACGGCGCCTCGCCAACTGCGCGTGGTCTATGCGCTGCTCGCACAGCTATTTCCCCGTCGCCTGATAATTCTCACACTCACTGAAGTTCGCAAACCTGCCTGTAAGCTGAAACTAGCCGTTAGTGCGTGGACCGTGAGCTAACAACTAGTAAGTGGCGCGTGAACAACAAGATGTCACCTCACCGGTGGCGTGCCAATAGCGAGCGGTCGTCTTGCGTTGGCGGCAAGCGGGTGGAATTTTTCGAGACGGTGACATGCGGTTACAGCGCTGGGGTGGTGCGGTCATAATGGAGTGATGACTTGATCGGCTTGCGCCCCCTAAGACCGTGCGCCCGGGTGCTACGCACCCGTTCCACCCCCGGGTAAAGACGGCCCTGGGTCTAACAAAAAGTGTGTTTTCATCATAATTAGGTACATAATGCACTTTATCATTGTTGTAACCAGCTGTAACGATATCGGATCAGTAATGCTCATATTTTATGGCAACTCTTATAAGAAGATATATTATATTCATACAAGAAAAATTAACATAATATGGTATGAATAAAGAACATTAGGTAAGTATATAAAATAATATTGAATTGTCATTTGTTATCGTATACTACAACGCATTTATTTGAATTGTATAAATACATACCTAATAAATAATTACTAGAAACTGAATTTTATTGCAAACTGACTGTTATGTATTGCGGATAAGTACTGAAAATTTTGTAATCAATTGTTCTTAGCAACAGAAATTGTATTTACTATATGAAGTGTTAATGTAATGAATGTTTTGTGTGTACATATGGATAAATAAACTAATTGGTATACCTGAGCAATTTATTGTTTTAATCTCATCTTTATGGACCCGTTAGTTATGAACTATGTAGATTTTCGACTGCTCCTTCCATGGATAAAGCTATGTTATTGGGATAAAATGTGGCCTTTTTAAAAAAAAAAAACTGCCTCACGCTAGGAATTTCTCCTGTATTGTGGATGCGTTTACAAACATTTAAACTCACATACACAAACAGCCAGTTCAGTATAATCTTGAAATAATCTTACCAAACTGACATAGAGCCTAATTTTCCCATACATACATACATGCATAAACACACCTTTCCATAGGGGTTGCCAGCAACTACAGAACGCCAGCTGCTACGATCCTTACATACTCCGTTTGCCTCGTTTACGTTCATACACACACGCCGGTTGCGAGTATTACGCACCTGACCTTAAGAACATCACCAATAATTAAGCATTCAGTCGGCATTTGTACCTTTTTGTGGGCGAAAAGATTAAATAAATAAATAAAGGTCACTACATGTCCTCTTACGGCATCCCCTCCCGGAGTTTCCACTCACATCCGCCTTGCTAATACTTTTACATAGTCGCCTAATTTGCCCATTTCATATCAGAAGTGTGCATTTAGCTAAAGCCAACAGTAGGAATTCAGGATGCATGATTCATGAAAAAAACATATTTCCAACGCAGTTTTTTTTTTATTGAGAGCAACATTCAATTGACACGGATACACTTATAAGCTACAGATATGTATGAGTTACCACAGTGTACCAAATAACAGTAATACAATCATTACTGGTCGCCAAGAGGAAGTAGGTAAATTCTTTTGTGGGTTTTCAGTTTAATGGAAAAGGACTCTGAAATCATTTAAGAATGTTCACTATCGCATATTACACTATTGAAGATCAGCTTTACTTTTGTACAGTTTTGGTTTTGGAATAATAATCAAATTATAATAATTCCTTCATCGTACTACTGATATTTGTTGCACTGTGACCTAGTACGGACAGATACTGCTGACATCTAGTTATACATACTTATAACATTTTTATGGCTACATACAATTCGTATAATACTAAAGCAATTTGATATGTTTACATTACAAGTGGCAAGGGTACATTTAGATTTTCTAATATATTTTAAAGACAACAGGTATTTATTAGTTAGATAATCATTGTAGGTAGGTAATCACAAAGTTAGTTAAGTTTTTCACCAAAGAACTTTATTTCAAAAGCCATCATCACTCTCCGTGCCCTTATACCAATTTATTTAGGGTAAGCAATGTCTTTTTCTTCCATATTTCTCTAAGTAGTATTCGTCATCTCGGTACTACCCCCTCTCTAACCTTACTTTATTTTAGATGTGATATGATGTTTTTCAGTAATAATATTGAGATTAATATGCATGTTTTCTTATAATTACAGTGATAATTACAGACTAGGAACACGAACACATCTCTTTAGAAATCAATCCACAGTGCAGGTGCTACACGCGTGTTAATTTCAATGCTACTTGCATTCAAATAATAAATCATATTAGGTCCAAGATGATAGTGGATCCATGTTGATAGTAGACCCGAAATTATACTAGATCCACGTTGATAATGGATCCAAAATGATACTGGATCTACTTTAGTGGTAGGTATATCCAAAATGACACTATCAGCGATCCCACTTGAATGTTTATGCTAAATATATGTATGTACCTATATTATGTTCAGTTTCTAGCGGTAGACTTGCAAACATCACTTTTTACAGTTGTTATTATTGCTCGTTCTTTAAATAAACATGGATCTTCCTTCATCCCGTCCCTATCTGAATACAAACCGCACCTACCTAAATTCAGTTAATTCCGTAAACCCCTCTGATTTAATCGTTCTAGAGATACCTACAAACATTCTAAACATCCACCATTGAACATCATAATTGAATGAACGATAAACATTTTCCGTTTTAATACTAAATATAACATCAGAATCATCTAATATTATTTAGCAGACATCTTTCATCATCTTTTTAAATGAGAATCATCCGTTTAGAGATCAATAATAGCTTTACAATAGGGTAAAAAGCTTGGCGTGGGTTCTCTAAAATTACTCTAAGGGTAACATGTATAATTATTAATAATTATGCAACAATAATTATCTACTATCGGTATATAAGTTCTTACCTGCTAAGTAGGTAAAATGTACCTATAAATCAGAAGTTTTGTAGAACTCGGGATAAAATTACAGTAAGTTTGTAAGTATGCCTTACATGTGCTATATTTATATATTGTATAATAAATACTATACATATACGTATAATATATAATCATAAATAGAGATGTGAAGGGAAGAAAATTGAATGAAAAGAAAAACGAATGAAAATTGTATTTCAATCTTTTGGCAGGCCCTTCGATCTTTATAGGAAGGCTTATATTTTTAAATCTGTTAATTAATAAAGTTCTTAACATATTATGGTATAACACTTATCATCCATCCCTCTAACACAAATAAGTAACAATGAATAATAATCAATTACGATTTAAATAACAATTATAATTAAAAATATTTTTTTTATAATTTTAAAACTACACCTACAAATAAATTATGAACTTTGTGCTCAAATCACATAGTTATTAAAAAAAAATAGCAAAATATATTCGTTGATATCGGCTTTTGTTAGCAAATAAACATCTTTAATATTTAACGATGTAATTATAATATATAACAATAAAATATTATATAAGTAATAAATATAATATTTATATATTTATGTAATCATAATTATAATATTTTATTATAATTATGTTTACATAAATATGTGCTGATTATAACGTACTTATCTAAAACATAAGTAAGTAAATGCTATACTTCTTATAAGGTGTTGTACACTCATCTCTACTTGTGCTTTGCGGCGCGCTTATAAGCTACCTTTAACTTACATTCAGTAGCCAAATTTTGAATGTTATATAATTCCCCATACTAAGTAACACATGAGAAAATTGTTTCACGTCACAACTTCGCTCAAAAATATCAGGATAAGTTCTTTTTTAATCACAAAAAATCGGCCTCGCATAACTTCAAGCATCCATAATTTTCCAAATTATTTTGGGACAAAAAATTTACCAACCTTAAAGAATATTTTTCACAAAATAGATTCAATACTGACAAATATTGACTCTTAGCATTTCCTTATTGATACAATAATTGATACGAGTAATTGATTAAACTAGCCTTAATACTAAACTTTGATATGTTTTGATATTCTTGGTCATGTCGAGCATGACAGTCAACACCGACGATATGTATACGATTTTCACTTAGGTACTAAAATATTATACTAGCTATATCGCTAACATAACGTTAATCATATATATTATAAATATTAAAATATTTTTAATAAACGAGTATTATAATATCAACTTATAGTTTTTTTTATTTTTTATGCGATAGAATTATATTATAAATCTAAATATTATGTTATCACCACAGCATGGAAATTTTAACTACTTAAAATAAATCGACTGTCCCCAACCTGTTATCATGACGATGTATTTTATAATTTTTTAAATATATAATATTGATTTAATTTTTTTTTTTTGAATCTAGATTATAAGTTTAATTGTTACAGTACCCCAAAAAATGTATTAGTGAATAGGTCGTTGGAGTGCCATCATTAAATAAATAAATAAATCCCAACAGTTTTTAATTAAAAAGTAAAACAAATAATGTATACGAAATCCAAATTCTATAATAATATTCATTTTGCGACGATCACGAAAAAATATTTTTCAGTTATATCTTATAAGTATTTTTTAAGTCATCAATATCGATGCCGTTCATCACGTGCTGCAGACGTT
The DNA here is from genome assembly GCA_949629135.1 of Eremobia ochroleuca. Classification (NCBI taxonomy): domain Eukaryota; kingdom Metazoa; phylum Arthropoda; class Insecta; order Lepidoptera; family Noctuidae; genus Eremobia; species Eremobia ochroleuca. The sequence goes on along the minus strand of OX451395.1, from coordinate 1,103,133 downwards.
CATCACGTGCTGCAGACGATACATTTTCAAATAGCGTTTTATTTCATAATTTCTGTAGCCGGGCTACTTCATAATTTGCCCAAAATTAAACTGGCTGGGAACAATCGTGTAGGTAAATATAATTACCGAAATGTGTATACATATATTTATTAAACAATATATTATAACCAGCTACTACACACAGTGGGTAAGTACGAGTAACATTCTATATATTTTTTTCTAATTAATTTCATTATCTACTGTGCATCTTCAATGATAAACCTACATATTTTTTTTTAATCCTAAAATTGTCTTAACTTTTTTTTGGCTATAATACTGCATTAAATCGACAGGGATTTAAAATAGCAGGTATATCTAGATAACATCCTTTGCACAATAAAATAGCGTCATTCTTTCGCAAAACAAGGCTTCCCGTTGTGAATTTGATGATATATCAATTAACCGACAGTCACAAAGACTTGATGCATTTTTAAATATAATTTTAAGTTATCTTGGTTAAGGTTAGTTTATAACCTGTAGCTTTTGCAAAAGCATCCAGTTATAGGTGAAGGCATGAATGCAAGTTCTAGTTGTGTCATGTACTTCACTCATCTCTTCTCAGGGATCAGTGAGCTGGGGAATCCCGGCGCCATCTAGTTTCAAAATGTTGACAATATTGACTTGTAAAAGTTTCTTAAAAGATTACAGGAATAAACATGATGTCATTTCATAAGTCCTTAAACGAAATCAAAATAACTATAATTCATTTTTGGACATATTATATTCCGATAGTTTTATTTTTATAGGTTTAATAAGAGTAAAGGTAAATAACAAGTTTTAAGTTAACTCTGATATCTTTTTTCTTTTGGAAACATACCTAATACGATTATTTTGATGTAGAAGGTTTCAAAAATGTGACCTACTCAATGATAGCTACGTTGTAGGTAACTCGTCGCTACGACGTTGCTACGCGCTACACTACGTCGCTTCGACGTTGCTACGCGCTACAGCAACGTCACTACGTCGCTACGCGCTACAGGTACGTAGGCTGTTACGGTAACTCGTAGCATATCAATTTTATTCTTTTCTTAGTGTTTTATGAACTTTCGATGTTTACATATTAGACTGTATTTGTTTCACTGATCACTACTTCCTGTCAAGTTGATTGTTATATACTGTGGTGTGTGTGGTATTATAAAAACCTTCATATATCTGTGTATAGATAATCTTTTTTAGAACGCCGATCTTTATCACATGTTATATTCTGCATACTTTGCGAATGAGAACTAGTCACGATACGTTTGACATAGTATGTGTGTACAAGGTTCTGTTACGAAAATTGAATTGAATATTTTTTTATAATAATACATAGTAAAATGTTTACTTTTATTATATTTTTTTTTTTTACAATTTTATTACCATTCTTCATTTTTTTTCTATTTAGTTCTCTCCAACGTTGTTAATTTATTTCATTGTGGCTTTTATTTAATACATAATATTATACCACGAAAGGGATTTCGTTCTTTTTTATCATTAGTGACATAATTATTTAAATAATAAATACAAACAATCGCAGTATATTTCCATTCAGTCCGCCTAACTTTTTATATTCTACAATTTAAAATATATAATAGAGATAGATTAACAACAAATGTATAAGTAAATATAAAGTGTAAAAGCTCTAAAGTCAACTTATATCACTATGTAAATTCATCAGCTAAGATATTTGATATGTATGTTAAGCCACATGGGACTTGGAGATAGTTATAAATATGTTATATTTTTTTTTTTATGTTGGCTGATATTAGCAAACCGATATAAATAATATTGTTCTTATCAGAACCGATATTTATAAATATTATTATAGTTATTTTAATCAAGGATAGAGTGCTTTATTTTTAGGTACTCTTATAGCTTACATTTCCATTATAATAGACGTAAAATACAATGACTTAAAAATTTAATTTTGGTAACGCCACTGGGGAATTTTTCAACTAGTATGTACTTGAACGATATTCATGCTGTCATGTCTTTAATGTACACTCTTCCGAATATTTTTTTTTTCTAACATCTGAAATATATCTCTCATAAAAGCATAGGTCCTATTAATTATTAAATAAAAACATAGAGTTATAATAACATTGACTAGAATAGCATAATTTCCACCATCTTGATACAGAGAATATTTTCTTAGAATAACAACAATAAATTTAATAAACTATAGAATAATGAACAAACACCTAAAAAGGCATAAGACTTCAAAACGGCAACGTTTTATAAAACTATAGCAATTATTAAAACTATTAATATAATACGAGTAGATATGTATATTTTATATTTCCCATTGGCTATGAGATGCTTTAGTTTTGACTAGAATGATTAGTAAGCAAAATGAATTATAAAATACATTACTCGAATAGCTATTAATTGGGACGCTTTAAGAACCTTTTTATTTTAAAGGACAGACAGACATTTTAACGATAATTACTGATAATATATATAATATATATATTTTTTTTTTTGTTTGCATCGTGGAACGATATAGTTTTGATAATAAGTTTTATAAAAATCTTCCAGATCCTTAATCTTCTAAATTCTAAAAAGTCCTTTCATGATATGTTCAAGGTTACTTACCTAGTGTGCATTTTAATAATAATATAATATATATATATATTATAATATATATATATATTGTAAATACCTATATGTAGTTTATAGTATAGCAACAAATCAACAAAGGTTTAGTTTTTGAAAACAAGTGTAAATATTTACAAAAACAGATCGTATCTGCTAAAGCTTTTGCGAAAATACATAAATAATTTGATTTTGTATATAAAACCGTGCAAATAATACACCATATATATCTATATATCTTGCACTGACTACAATATCATGCACTTTAAACTAATCAGTTTACTCCCGGCCTGTCTTATTTTAAAATATGAAAATAATTAAGACCAGCCTTTGCGGCAAAGGAGGGGTTTTATCATAATACTTAATTTTTAACACCGAATCTACTCGAATTTCCTAACACGTAAAAATCATTCCACTCTATACGTACCCGTGTCTTTCCTAAAACATCAAGCTTGAAAACAGCGCCTTCCAACAAATTATAACAAACCTGTGCTGGTGCCAAATCAATACTTGGAAATACTAAGGAAACTCTCCACATCTTCTCAGTTTTCCACCTTACGAGCTTGGAACATGAGTTTCATGGAGTCGAGGGCTTCCTCCAGGGACTGCCTGAAGGCCTCAGTGTTAGTGACGCTGGAGGAGGTGAACGAGGATATGCAGAAGATGATGCTGTCCTTCTTCGGGTTGTAGCTGCAGCCGTAGCCGTCGGGGCACACTGCCCCGTAGCCCATGAATGTGCCGTCTGTTGTGGTGGTCACCTGAGAAATATAGGTAAATGACAAATGCTGCTTTTCATTCGAGTGGAAGACAAAATCATAGCATAGCTAAGCAATGGAAAATGGCTTTAAAGAAATATTGCTAAATAAAAGTAACAAGAGCTTTGTAAGAGTAAATGAGGTGGGATAAGAAGCACTACCTACAGTTGATCGGTATTGCAAGCTATACGAGTACTTAGCATTATAATGATAATGCTAAGCATAACTTGCAATAACGATCAACTATAGTCGACCTTATCTAGTTTTATAAAATATGATTGTCGTGTAAGAGTGTTTGTACAAACCTACTTACAGAAATAAAATCATTTATCATTTAACTAGATGAAACAAGATTAAAGGCCGAGTGTTCCAGTTCCAGAACAATTATTTAACAGTCCATCAAAGCCACAGCTACTATACAGGCTGTCCCTGGATGAATTTTTTTACGGTTCACAAATTATGATCAATTTTTATTTTTTCAATTACTTCGCTTAGTGCTCAAAGAAAAAAAAACTATCAGGGCTATCGATTCAATATTTTTTTCAGGACGTTATAGAACAGTGTAGCTTTCCTGAGGTAATACTTTTACGCAACTAGAAGACATGTGTTCAATATGAAAAAAAAAACATTTACTGCAAGGGCTACGTTCTGACAATATTTTTCAATTTTCGAGCAAAATTCTTTTTCAATCGCACCGACTTTCTCAGGGTTAAAACGTTCGGAAATGACGTTGCCCACGCCCCTATTCGATTTGATCCATACTTCCAGGGACACCCTGTATAGGCAAAGCATTGGAAGAGTAACCTTATCCAATTACCCACCTGACTAGTACTGAGCTTGAACTCGTTCATCTGCTTATATGTGGTGTCACAGAAGACGGGGGGCAGTTCGCCAAGGCATTCCCGCGCTGCCTCGCGCAGCCCCAGAAGGTGGTTGTCGATGCCCTTGCCCAGGATGTTGGCTTCCATGATGGATGTCTGCTTGCGAGCTGCTTCTTCAAAGAGTTCTAATTTCTTTTGCTCCTAGTGTTAAAAGAAAGACGTTTAAGGCATGCTAGACTTCCTTACCACTGGTTTTTTAAAGTTTGAATCAACTTAATTTGCTGTTTGACCGTTTGTTTGGCTTTTGTATTCTCTTCTAAGGAATGGCAATAGCTGAAATGATAATTGAATGTATTATAGATTCACTGGTCACAGATTTGATCAGCCTTTAAGAAACCAGGAGCAAAACGTTTTTGCTGAGGTTTTTTTCAAAAGAGACAGCTACGAGTATTAATTTGTGTGACAGATTTAAAGGACATTATACATTACTTGAAACAATCTAAAGAAAATACCGTATTGCAGAGATGCATAAAATTTTCCCAGACAAGATTAACCACCAAGCAAGTCTATGCTCACCCCATACAAATTGAAAGACACCTTCTTCTGTCCGTCGTCTCCATCATTAAGGGGCGGTGTCTCCGCCGTGCACATGGCGGCTGCCCAGGACAGGGCTGCGGCGTGAGCAGACCTGATGTTGTCCACTCGACCGTTGCGGAACCGCCGCAGGGAGGCTGACTCGTATGTGGTGACTAGGTAGCCATACATCCTGGGAAGAAAATATTGACGTTCTTTTAAGTCCCGTATCAATAATATAATCTCAACCTGATACATGATATTGGAATTTAGTGGAACTAAAAAACAAAAAACCTTAATAAGAAAATATTACAGTCCTTTGCTCGTTTGCAAATAGAACTTACTTGTAATAAGCATACTGCATGGCGAGCTGGATGTAGACGTCGGGACTCGTGCGGCACGACTTCATGAACTCGCGCCCGTACCCACGGTAAGTGTACACCTTGTGGTCCAGGTCTGAGATGGCGCTGTTGATGAAATGAGAGATAATCAGAACGAACCAGCTAAGACTATCGGAGACCTAGCAAGATAACTGTGAAGAAAACCAAAGCTTGGGTAAGTAAAAAAATCTCTTCTTGAAGATTTTTGCATTCAATTTACTCTAATTTCATATTTAGTGGTAGGTTTTTATTCTAAATCAAAATATTGATCCGGCTGTAAATATAGCACATCAAGTTTTACAAAAAGTTCGGCTTTCTAGAGCGTTGTCTCTGTCACTCAAGCTTGTGTGACAGTCTCTTTCTAATGTTCGATGTGTTATGTTTACTCTGTTTTCACTAACCCTAAAGTGACCGCAGTAAGTTAAAACTAAACTTTAGGAGTACTTAAGCCTTACCGATCAAGATCCCTAGCAGCGGTCTCGATAGTCCTCTGCACGTCTGTCGTGACATTCCACTTCATGGCCTGTGGGGCCGGCAGGAGGGCGGGGGGTGGTGCTGGCCTGTCTGCCACCTCTGCCCTGGCCAGTGCCCGCTCCGCCAGCCGCACCACTGCCACCCCCTCGGCTGCGCTGTGCTCGTAACACATGCCTACTGTGCCATCTGAAGAAATGATTAGCTGGAAGAGAAGGTGGAATATTAAAATCCTGAAGTGTTCTTAGATTATAGTCTTGATCTCTGTTGAGATCTATTTACGTTTTTATTACTGCTTGAGTTTAGTTTTCAATGTTTTTTTTTATATATTGGCCTGTTCTAGTTGACTTAAATGTTTTGTGTTCCTTTGTTTTGTAATGTTAATGACTTTGCATGCTATTGAATAGAATCATGTTCTTCTAACTTAACAGACAGATGTGCTGCTGAAGAGTTTGTTGCGCTACTCCTTCTTCTTGGCTAAAGCACTAGGAAGTGGTGAAAAGCGGACGTTTTGGGGAACTCTTATGTAATGATGACGTTTAAAATGTGCTGATTCCTAGCCCGATTTGAATAAATGCATTTAGAATTTGAATTGAGTTTGATTTTGATTTGACTTTCAGAAAGTGGTGATACATAGTTTTGAAAAATGTCATGAACGTGAGGAGCCATAGAACTGACATCCTCATTATTTATGACTATGTATTTCGCCAGTTCACCTGAACAGTCTTGTCGAACCACCGGTTGGCGGAGTGGTAGCGCGTGCCAGCGCCGTGCATGGCGCGCAGCATGGCGTTGGTGTCAGTGTCTGTGTCGGCCCTGTCTCCACCCGCCTCGTCCAGGCACAGGATGCACAGCGCGCGGGAGATCAGCTCCAAGTTCATGCGGTTCATGTCATCTGGGAGTAAAAAGGCAAGTTACTTTTGACTAAATTGTTTTGCAATTCATCTTTACTATCTATACTAATATTATAAAGCTGAAGAGTTTGTTTGTTTCTTTGAACGCGCTAATCTCAGGAACTACTGGTTCGAATTGAAAAATTATTTTTGTGCTGGATAGTTCATTTATTATACAACATCACGCTATGACCAATAGGAGCGGAGCATCAATGAAAAATGCTGCAAAAATGGGAAAATTTATTCCTTTTGAGAGCTTCCGTTGTGCACGCTGTATAAACGGCTAAAGTTACGCAAACATCACGTATGATGGATTTTTTTTCCTTTAAAAGTTCTAAAAAAAGTCTGCAATAGCATATCTCTATCTTTTAAGGTTGACTCACTATAACCTTTTTTATGGTAATAAAATGTGTTCTAAAATAACGCATTATTTGCGAAGGTGTTTTTATAAACATGATATTAATCCTTATCCAAATAAATATGCTATTCATCACAAGTATTTAATTTTCCCCTTGCCCTTGACATCATTTAATTCCAATGAATATCTTAAGAGATATCATAGCATAGTTTTAAAATAACTCCGCAAGGCGGCCGGTCATGAGCTGTGAGGGCGCTGGCCGGCCGTCGCGCGACTGCTTACAGTTTTTATTTAAAAAAAAACCTACTTTTGTATTTTACTTGTATCGTCAGTGCGGTTACAGACACAAATCTAATAAGCACAAATGTTCAGAAGAAAGCAAAGAATCGTTTCGTGTATGAATCGAGTAGAATACGCGACATTTAGATATGCAGGTATCGCAGAAGTTTATCACTTCGTCAATGTGACAACCGTGTCTTCAATGGTAATAAGCTCCCTCAGATGAGTGCATTCTAATGTATTAACTTCCGATCGTTCATCATGCGTTAATGAACAGCTTAATAAGCTAGTGTATCTACCTAATACGAAGTCCAAAACAGTCTTACCCTTTATAAGCTGTTCTCTGGCCCTAGCCCACTGGTCTCGGTTCATAGACGTGAGGAGCCCGACCCTGGGCGCTGGTGGTGCCCCGGCTGCGTCCACCAGGGCATGCAGCAGCTGAGCTTGCATCTCGCCAGGAGTTAGTCTTCCACGGTCAGCTGCTTTTACTGGGATGGGGTAGAACTGGAGAGAAAGATTACATGTTTGACTATGGTGTAATGGGTTTTATCAATCCCTTATTTATTTATCCACACAGTAACGCCTTACGGCAATTACACAAAATGAGTACAAAATGTGTTGCTGCTATAGACACTATTGTTCGCTTGATTGTCATTATTCCAACTTCTATTGTCAATGACTCTTGAATGATATATTTCGAAAGAAAAAGAAACATTTTCGACAACGTTGCATAAATTGTAGCGCGTTTAAGGCAAAAATTACTCGTAATCGTAATGATCGAACGATTTTACATAAGTTCTATCGAGTTAGAAGCAATAGAGGTAAACAATATAGAGGTATGAGGAAAAAGGTGTAAAGTTCACTCATAGAAAAGGGAGGATCCTCCGACCAAACGGGTATCATGTCTAGCGGGCAACTGCCCGATGATTCAGGTCGGGCCGTTGTATATGCTAATTGCGCGGTAAACTCTGCTTGCGAGATGTAGGATTATGCGTGACGTCAGTATAACGCGTAGTTCGCATATGCCGTTCTAGATACCGCTACAAACAATACATTTATAAGGGCACCGAACAATTGTATCAGCGCCCTGTTTCATGCGTTAGTAGGTAGGTATGGATATTGCGTTTGCGGTTCCATTATGACTCGAAAGAAGAATAATCCTATTAAATATTAACTTTGCTGTGCCCGACAGGGTCCATAATTGATTCGATGTTAAAAATTTCAACCATTATGTACACATTATGGAATGCAATAAAGTATTGAGTATAATTTAAGCCTCAGTCAGTGAGCGGAGATCGTGCAGCTGAATTTTGCGACAAAAACATTCAAACTTTTTGCCATCGTTATTTTAAGACCATGCAAATCTATTGTACGAGTATAGTATTCATGTTTTACAAAAAATAAATATCTTATCTTATCGATACGCTAAGAAGAAGAATGGACGGCTGATTATGACAAAAACATTTTAAATTGGAAATAGGCACACGGTTTGCCTCCTACCGATAAGATCTAATGACCTCCAACAAACACTAAATTAATTAAACAAAACTAAATATTTTTTAAGTTAATATTATGGCAGATTAAGCCTCTCTATAAATAATGTATGTATCTTAATGCAACAAGACTGCATCCCGATACTTAGCCAACACAAAATAAATAAGTTATTCATACTTGGGGACAGTTTCCTAACTTAGTTTCGTGCTTAAGTGATAAAGTGCACCGCAGCGTTTCTAAGTGCTAACGAAGTTACAAGCCCGTCTCCTAAATAATAAAGTTATTCTTGTTACGCCAGATTTACAACGCAAGTCTTGTTTTAATTTAATTTTGTATAGAAATGTTTTAACCGTGGAGAGTTGACGGTCGACTGAATGACATAACGAGTTTCTTTGTTGTATAACATGAAAAGTTCCATTCGACCCAGCCGGGTCTGTACGCTTAAAGATACCTTCTGCGAAAAATACTAACATCAAGAATTTCGTTTGATGGAGAACATTCAGGTGTTTAACATTTTGTACAAAAATTATAGTAAAAAATAGTAACAACATGTACCCGAAGTTATTTCTCGTGATGAATCAATATTTTTTTTGTGTATTTTTGTTTCAAGGTACGATAAAGAATGAAAAATAAAGAAAGAAGAATAAAATGTCACAGAAACACTCCATATAATAAAACAGACAATATGGTCCAATATGATGGTCTTTTATTACGGCCAGTGTTTGTAGAAAAAACTACTTAATTTTTGTCAAAGGGAAATAATTAGCAAAACGTTTAAAGTACAGTCTCATTTCAATGAATTCTTTGATAAAGTCAGCCTTTCAAATACTCACATAGTTCCTGCAAGCGACCACGACCAATTCTTCCGCCTCCTCAGCTCCTTGTTTGACTTGGGGCAGCTCGAGCCTGTCCTTGCCCACCTCGGGGATGCGACACACCCCCAGCAGTCGGTAAAACTGCTCCATGCACAACGGCTGCCCCTTCTCGCGGCTGGTGGCTCGCTCCAGCGGAAGCTCACCTCTGGAATAAGCCAGTTTTCATAGAAACCTTTAACTCTGTACAGGCTTTGTAACAATAATGCCCGGCATATGATTGTTGAATGGTGTAAGGCTTCTGAACCTCTTTAGTTTAGATCCCACGTTTCTAATATGCTCGGATTTTTACAGTAGGCACTTGGCTATTCCTAACACACATTCCGTCCTATTCTAGAACTAGTTTAACTTGAATCCAAGCATAAACCATTAAGCCAGTTATTGAATTTTGAACTTTATTCAGAACATTGCTATGATTTGCGATTTGCACACAAATGCGTTAGCATTAGCAGTAATATTTTCGTTTGGTTTTTTCTGGCGAGGGCCTATTTTAGCCCTTCTAGATAGACCTGAAATTGAACCTACCCCGTGAAGCGAAGCTTCGGTAAGTAATAACCATATCACTAGTCGTCAGGCCACGGATACCATTCAGCTTACAATATTACAAAACATGGTTTGGTGCAAAAAACTTGCCTTTTCTAATAACTTTGTTAAACTCATTATTTACATTTACTCAGGTCGTCCACCCAGCGACAGACGATGAGTGAACCGACCGACAGAAGATCGCGGGGAAGACCTGGATAAGACAGAAAGAAGATCGCGGGGAAGATCTGGATGAGACAGAAAGAAGATCGCGGGGAAGACCTGGATGAGACTCGCACAGACCAGGGAAGCATGGCACAAAAGGACCTATACTCGTCAGTGGATGGAACAAGACTGCGAATGATGGTTTAATTTGTGATGTTACTACTGGACCTTGGATCCTTCGGAGCCACCTACCTGTCCAGCATTTCTTTATAGTCCAGGAGGTCGTCGATGAACAGCGCGCCCAGGTCCGCCACTTCTTCCATCTTGGCGAAGTGGCGGCGAGGGAACACCATGCCTGGGTTGGAGTTGATGGGCAGTGGTAGACGCACCTTCAGGTACATGTCGTCTAACCACCAGTCCGTCACCTAGGACAAGAGACCTGAGTCAACTTCTGTAGTGGGGAACAGACTAGTTTTACATACACCTTATTTTTGAATCAGTTGGCTCAGCCTACTTTTCAAGTAGTGCTGTAGTGTATCAAAATCTTTCGTTTTTCAAGCATTCTTAGCTTCTTCATAATCACAGTTTAAATTGCGGTTATACTAGCTAAGTAAGGTAGGATAAACTCTAGGAAAGCTAGTTTCTAAAATGCTAAAATATTAAAAATAAAACTTGTATTATAAAGTAAAATATATTTATTGACTACTTAACACTGTCACAAAAAATATATAGTGCAACACATTCCTACTAACTGTATTGATTTCTAAAACTTAATTATATTGGTCATACTCTACAGTGGGACTCAAGAAGAATATAGTCCTCCCGCGCCGGGGCGTCCTGCCAGCTTCAGTGCTTGACTTCTCGATAAAGCTCCTTCTGTAAGATGGAGAAGGACTGTAGTTATTTTTGAAGATATTCGAACCTTTCCGATCACGTGACCTGTCATTGAACGCCAGACGTCTCGTCATCTTCATATAGTCAGCAGTAAACATGTAGCTCATTGGGTCTTCTATGTCTTTTTTATTTAATTTCCCTTTCTTTGTCGTCACTCTCATTGGTTGGATATTCTGTCCTGGACGAACTTTCTGTTGTATTTTATTTGAAAGACGTTGTGACATTGAGTTTGTTTGGAAGATCTCATTGTTTATGAATACAGGTTTGGACTTCAATTTATGTTCCAATCTCTTTGCTGCTTCAATATTCCACGCGCGGAAGGCTAATTTCCGTTGAGATTGGCCGCTGTGGCTGAAATCGGTCTGGAGGACTTTGTTATCAAATCTCGGTCTTAAAATGGATTTTCGAACCAATCGTTGGGGCTTTGGGTATGGTTTTGTATTTTTTTGTACAACGCTTCGTGGTGTCACATAACGATGTTGTGAGAGAAAGTCTTGTGTATTCACGGTCATCAACGCCTTCCTTCCGGTGCCTATTTTCTTTTGCATCATCCCTGGTTTCTGTGACTTTGGTTCCTTTATTTTCACAGCATATGGATTGATTTTCTCAAAAGAATCTAAAAGTATTTCTTTCTGTGGACCAATTTGCTTAAAGTTCTTCGTAACAATTTTCGTATGTTTATTTCTGTTTATTTCTAAGGCTCCACGCGTTTTTATATTCTTTCCTATGATCGAAAGTGGTTTTTTATTATTTCCAAAAGTCAATAACGGTTTTCTTTTGATTTCCTTCATAGGTAGTATTTTTTTCCTAGCTGCCACAATAGCTTCTGGTTTTTTTATTCCAGCCATATTACGTGCTGAAATTATTTTCGTTTTAATCGTCGAGTTATTAATCTGGTTGTAGTCATTCCTTGGAGCTGATTTCTTATTAGTTTTCATATTGGCATCCATTGAACGTGAATTTTTGTTACTGTCGGTCATTGAAGGTCCATTCCTCTTATCATCAGTCCCTATTGATGATGTCTCATTACCGTCAGGTATTGAAGGCGAATTCTTATGATGATTACCAAACATGGATAGTAAATTCCATTTATTGTGAACAATTGAAGGGGAATTCTTGTTAACAACCAATGAGTATCTATTTATGTCAATAACTGCGGGTGGATTCCTATTACTGTTGTGTACTGATGGTGAGTTATTGTCAATCATTGGAGGTAAATTCCCATTATTGTTGAACATTGATGCTGAGATCCATGGTTTAGTTATCGTTGAGGGAGAATTCTTGTTATCAACCAATAAATATCTATTATTGTCAGCCATTTTGTGTGAATTTTTATTTATATCAATTATTGAGAGCGGGTTTATCACAGAAGAGGAATCCTTATTTAAATTCAGAGCTGGAGGTATATTCCTATTAATTTGAAATGTCCGAGGCGAGTCCCTATTAATTTCCATTGGAACGGAATTTCTGTTAGTTTCCTCAGGAATACAGCTTCTGTCATTTTTTTGAGGAATTGGATTTCTGGCAATTTCTGTTGTCACTGAATCTCTATTAATATTTATCAGCACCTGATTTCTATTAATATCCATTGTCACTGAATTTCTATTAATTTCTAGGGATGCTGAATTTCTATTAATATACATTGGCACTGGATTTCTGTTCATATCCATGGGCGCTGAATGTTGGTTCATATCAAATGGTGCCGGATTTCTGTTCATATCTATAGGCGCTGAATTTCTGTTAATATCCATTAGCACCGGATTTTGGTTCATATCCATTGGCGCTGAATTTCTGTTCATGTCTAATCGTGCCGGATTTCTGTTAACATACATGGGTGCAGAATTTTTGTTCATATCTATTGGCACTGGATTTCTGTTAACATCCATTGGCACCAGATTTTGGTCCATATCCATCGGCAGTGAATATCTGTTAATGTCAATTGGTCCCAGATTTCTGTTCATTTTCATCGGCGATGAATTTATTTTCATATCCATTGGCACCAGATTTCTGGTCATATCCATTGGCGCTGAATGTCTGTTAGTATCCATCGGCGCTAAAGTTCTGTTAATATCCAATATCATCTGATTTCTGTTAACATACATTAGCGCAGAATTTCTGTTAACATCCATTGACACCAGATTTTTGTTAATATCCATCAGCACTGAATTTTGATTCATATCCATTGACACCGTATTTCTGTTCTCATCCGTAGGCGCTGAATTTCTGTTCATATCCAATGATACCGGTCTTCTGTTAACATTCATAGGCGCTGAATTTCTGTTCATATCCAATAGCACCGGATTTCTGTTAACATCCATCGGCGCTGGATTTCGTTTGATATCCATTGTCACCGGATGTCTGTTCATATCCATTGGCACCGGATTTTGATTATTACCCATCGGCACTGGGTCTCTGTTAATTTCTATCGGCACTGAATATCTGTTAATTTCCATCGGGACTGAATTTCTGTTAATTCCTGTCGGTACCAGATTTCGTTTACTATCCATCAGCACTGGATTTCTATTAAGTTCCATCGGCGCTGAATTTCTGTTAATTTCTATCGGAAGCGGATTTCCATTTATTTCAATCATTGGAGGTGAATCTTCGTTAGTTTTTATCTGAGGTGAATTTATATTAATTTCCAGTATTGGATGTGAAATTTTATCAATTTCTGCAGAATGTGGAATTTTCATAATTTCAGTGGGTTCGTTTAAATTATTTTTCCTTTCTAATGCTAAGTGTAAACCTTTGTCACCATGGTCTTGGTTTTCTCCCTGTATCATATGGTTGGCCTCTGAATAATTAGCTGTTCGTAAAATTGGCTTAGATTCTGACTGCAAACTACTGACGCCGCTTCTTCGTGCATTACTAGAATAATTAAATCCTAGAACTGGAGGGCGCGGTTTTTCGCTAACTTGTTTATCGAAAGCCGTATTTGAAACGTGTTCATTGTAGTACTTAAGCAGTTCAAGTTCTTCTTTACTTATTGGCCGATATGTGTTGTACCTTATATTTTTTGTTACCGTAGTTGCCGTGGTGAATGAACTAAACGGTCTGTTTAAACGTGAGCTAATTATTTCTATAGTTTTTTTACGTTTGAAGTCCCTACTCTCGATTGGTAACAGACTTTTGGAATTGCTGCGAAAACCTTTCCCCATAGTTCCATTTTGATAGGTACGGTCCGTCCGTGATATTAGTAAAAGTTTTTGTACTTCTGGTTTTAAATTAATAGTTGTTTTGTTTACAGGATTCATTTTGGTAACTTGTACGTGAGTCAATGTTGGTGTACGAATGATTGAAATATTCTTTTCACCGTCGTGAACGTTTAAAAAGAAATTTGGTTTAGTATTATTCCTGGACGTTTCATTTTGTAATTGTTTTGATCTATTTTGTTTAATTGATACAAGATAATCACGTTGATCATATGTATTATTTTTGCTAGCATTTATAATGTTTCTTATTTTGGTACCACTCACATTCACCGATTTTTCTGCAAAGTAAAGCAATTGCGTTTTAGTTGCATTTTTTAACTTTGTTTCCAGTGTTTTGTCATATCCTCCAATCTCGCTAAAACTTGTATCATCTCTACTTGTAGACACATCTGACGATACCTTAGTTACCTGATTGACAATGTCAGTCACTGCAATAATGTACTGTGTGGCAATTGGGCTATTCTTGCTACTGATTTTGTTATTTTCGGTAACGTTATCCACAAAAGTTTGAAAATTTACGTTTTTAAGTACGTTTTTATTTTCAATACTTTGGTTTGTGACTATTTGCCTTGTATAGGGATATAAAAGGTAAATCATATTATTAATACTTGTAGACTTAAGTCGATCAATATCTAATCTTTTATCATTTTTATTTTCATTTTCATGTCTAAAATTGTCCTCATTTTTCTGTAGCGGCGAGTAACTGTTGTTTCTAATGTCACTATGGAGGTTAATGTATGTTTCATTTTTCACACTGGTAACCTTTGATTTTATAAAATTAGTATTATCCTTCATGTTCCTATTTCCTTTTTTCTCTACTGTATCTGTAGGATTAGTGTAGCGGTCAACTACTGTAAAGGTTGGTTCTGTCTTCGAATCACTTTGCTTTTCTATCGTTGTTTCCATGAAAGCATCCCTATCAACCGAGTCATCATCAACCGGTATTTGCGTGGTGATGGATAAATTCTTAGTTTCAGTAATAGGTTTATTGAAAACTTTAGACAATTGTGGAGGCAATGTTATTTCTGATATTTTTATATTTGCAACACTTGTAGTAGTTAACTTGACAGTGGCAGTACTGATATAATTACCATCGCCATATATTTTTTCTGATACTAAATGTTCTTTGTTTCTATTTTCTGAAGTTTGAAGATATTGTGCCTTCTTTTGGCCATTAAAGTTTTCAATATTTTTTTCTGTGAGATTTGGAGTATTGGTAGACAAATGTTGCTCTTCAGTACTTTTTGTGGTTGTAGTTTTATTATAATTTATGGCGTTTATAATTTGTATTTCATGTTTCAAAGCATTTCCTTCATGTTTTTTTTCTGTTAACAATATTTTTGTTGGTATTTGAATGAATGGTGGTTGTGTCTTAGAAATAGCTGGTATTTTCGTACTTTTTTTTTCTTCGTTATTAAAAATATTATGTCGGTTGTTCCTTTCTTCCTCCGCAGTGTTGATGAAATAATCTTCAATTGGGTGTGTATTGATAATTTCTTCTTTAATATTGATGGAAATGTTTGCGGGATATGTGACAGTAGAGATTTTTGGTAATTCAAAATAATCGTTTACTTTGTTTGTTATTTCTTTTGGACCATTTTTCTTTTCATTGTGTTTTTCCTTATGTATTTCTTTATTAAGTGAGCCGACGGATTTATCACTATCTGTCTTATGCACTAAGGTGTTGGCAGTTGCTGGGAAATGATATTCAGCTGACACATTCTTGGTGTTGCTTAAACTCTGAACTTTAGGTAGCAATGTACGTAAACCATATAAAATTTGCGGAGTTGGTTCCAAATGTTCATTATTGGGGGTACTAATACTGGTGTAGTCAGTAGTGCTGCTGTCCATAATGGATTTATTGGTGAAAGAATTAAAGTCATTTTCAGATAAATTTCTGTCATAACTTTTTTTCATATGTAGTATCTTTTCAGTTACACTTTCTTCATATGTATATTTATTGAGCATGCCAGTAAACACAATGCCAATAGTTTTCTGCATGCTACTTGAACTTTGACATTCAGAGTAATTTGTTGTTAAAATATTAAAGTATGGTGGACTTGATAATATTATTTCTTCACTATGGTTTCTGGCAGCACTAGCACTAGGTATAATATTGGCAGTATTTTCGATTCTTTTAAAATATTTCATATCACGGATTTTTGTTGTAACGTTATATATGGTTGGCGTAATATTGTCATTCGGTTTATTTAACTGAGGAAGCACCTTTGTTATTGGTAATGTGCTAGACGTTAATGGAAAAGTGACTGCAATCGCATTATCATCTGATTGAAATTCAGACTTAGCGGAAGTGTTTGACTTTACAGTGGTCATGGCTACAGTATGTTTTGAGTCTTCGTTGTCACTGATTAGTTTATTCGGTACAGTATTTTCAAATTCTGTTATGAGCAAAGGTGTATCAGTAGCATTAATAGCAACAGTAGTTTGAAATGGTGCTGTTATTATCTCATATTTGGTTGCAGCTATTCTGCTTTTGGTATTTGTTACAGCCGTCGTGTTGCCAGCATCAGTCACAATAGTAGGCATATTGTAATTGCTTTTTCCATTGTTTGTAATTTTTGCTCTTGAATTAACATCAACGTACGATGAAGTTATACTATCGTTTTTTTGGGACGAAACACCATTTAGTTCTTCTATGAAATAATTTAGTTTGTCAAATGTACTTTGCGTTCCTTTTGTAACTTCTGTTTTAGTTAACACATTACTTGAATTAAGAATAGCAGCGTTTGATGTCTCATTTCTGTCGTTATTGGATTCGTTTTTAGGTTTCGACAAGTTTACATCTATTTCGCTAAGAATAATACCTGAAAATCGTTTTTCAGTTGCTAAAGGCGTAGTGGCTGTCAAATATTTATTAAAACCAATATTTGTCTCCGTGGTTGTATATTGATATATAGTTTCAGCAGGCTTCAGTTTAGACGACTCTAGTTCTATTTGATGGGACAGTAAGTGTCTAGCGCGTTGTGAAATATATTTGCCAGTAGTGATAAATATTATTTCCGCTGACATTTGTTTGTTGATTCCTTTTGCCATTTTCTCATTACTTTGTGTTTTATTATTCTCAAATGCCACAATTTTTTTGTTAGTTGTTTTGCTAATTGGGCTCGAAGATGTTAAAGTTTCCATTTTCTGTATTCGTGCAGCATTACCATCTTCTATCGTAGTGGAATTATAAGTGAATGATAAATGTGGTGTGGTAGTGGTTAATTTATCACTATCAGTAGTCACATTAACGTAATATTTATTTTTGACAGTATCATGAAACTTGTGCAGACTGGTAACATTCTTACTCGTGAAATGCTTTAATAATTTTTGTTTTAACTTCCGCATTTGACTTTTGCTAAGAATTTTTCCTTTTAGTATCTTCTTAAGCAACTTGTCTATTTTTTTCTTGATTATAGTTGAAGTTTTGTTTGTGTTATTTTTATTTAATCTTTGTTCGGATTTGCCTAAATTAGTTTTAGCGCTAAAAAATGCTGCACGGCTAGCTTCTATATCTTCTTGATTTTCATACGTGTGTAAGGTTCTGTTAATTCCAGACATATTTAACCTTGAATTATTAATATTTCCTGCTACGGGTAAAGTTATTATCGCTTGATAAAACTTTTTTAGAACGTCTGTCGCGCTTATCTTTGCATATTTCGTGCTATTCATACTTTCGTGTATTTTTTCAAAATGTTCTTTGTAAATTGATTGAATATGATTAATTGCAGGCGATTCTTCTGTTAGAGAATCAGGCCTTTTGCTTTTATGTTTAATATTTGTAAAGTTAGTATGAATTGATGTTGAAGACGCATTAAAACTGGTTGTATTAGTTTGGTGCGGTTGTATTTCTTCATTAATTTTTGTATTCCTTACAAATGCTTTTTCTATTTTCGTACGTTGCGGAAATTTTGTATTTACCACCGGCGGGTTTTTTTTCAGTTTTTCCATGATTGCGGCAATTCGACTCCGATCCTCCTTAGTAACGTAATTGGACCTACGATTTGTGTTCATGTTTTTCAAAAGGGCGTTTGTTATGTTATCGTCTAACGATGCTGTGTTATTAATTTTAGTCTCACTAAATATTTTTTTTTCAGATTTTGATAATGTTTCTATAATATCAGGCCGATTTGAATTGAAATAAGTTGCTATTGGCAATCGTAATTTACTTTTACTGTTCACTGTTTCCTTTTCTTCAAGTACTGAAAATTGAATTCCGTCTTTATTCGCTTCTACTCCTACACGAATATTTAGTTCAAATGCAACAGGACTTTTTAATTTTATTTTACTTTTTGAACTTTTTGGACGTTTGGCAATTGAATTTTCAGTATAGTTTTTATTTGCCTTCGTCAACGTTGAAGTGAAGTGTTTATTTACAAAAGTAGTTTGCATTCTATGAGGTTTATAAAAAGACGATTCTGTGCTACCATTTACGTCTGTCCCGTTAATTATTGATTTAGTAATAACATAAGCTGGCGTAATCTTGCTTTCATTGAAGTGAAATTGCTTTTGCACTAACTCGCTTGTCGTTGTGTCTATTGAAGATTCTTTCTCTTTTTCAAATAACTGATCTCTTTTATTAAATGGTTTGCTTACAAAATCTGTTACTTGTGATGTAGTACTGCGCTCACCTAAATCTTCTGTCACCGTCACTTCAGTTGATCCAAATATTGGGCCTGTAATTGTTGCGTTATTTTGTGCATCTACCTGAGTTGTTTGAAAGGTTTCTATGAAAGAGTATTGTGTCGATTCCATGTCAGACGTTAGAAAACTCTTCATTTGCATTTGGTCTATGTCTGATATTGTTAATTGCTTATTTGTTGTAGTATTTTGCATTACATCCATTAAATTTAAAGTGGACGGCGTCGATACTCTTGAAACTGAGAATACTGTATCTGGGGTGAATAAAGTCGATTCTTTAAATCCTTCAACATCTGAGTTGTTCGTTAATTCAGGTCCTGATAGTACACTACTAATATCTTCTTTATTTTCGCTACAAGTTTGTGTTTGAGGAGGCGACCAGTTATTTGCATTAAATGTCTTGTGTGATGTGGTCATTATCGGTGTAGTCCTAAGACCTGGCATTAGTTCGTCTTGAATGTTCACATGCGAGTCATTTTCTGTGTATAAACTTTTTGTTGCTTCCTTTACGTCATTTATTTCAATATTTTCTGTACTAAATTTGTTTCCTATTTTTCCCTGAGTTAAATTCGTACCGTTATTTCTAAAATTATATATTTCATCATGACGTAATTCGTTCCTCGTTGTAGTTCCTGTATATATTAATGATAGCATTATTTTTTCTGTCACAGTATCATCTCCAATGACACTTAAATTTTCGCGATGTTTCTTCTTAGCCCTTGGCGTTTTCAAAGTGGCATGATTTACAGATTCTAACGAAGACATAGCCAATGTGGGTGTTGGCATATTAAGGGATTTGTCTGTGTGAGCTATTATACCCATAGTAGTTACTTCCTTATCGATCTTTTTACTTAATCCTGTTGTAAAATAGTTTGGTGAATGCAAAGCATTATTATAAGTGTTATCGGTGCTAATAGTAGTTGAAAATTTCTTTCCACTTTCTGGGCTTGTATTTAATGTCATAGATACGAATGTACCGTTATGTTTTGCCAAAAAATCATCAGCCGAAACATTTGTGTTTATTGTGATATGTTCACGAGTAAACTCTAGATGTTCACTTGGTGTTATAGATTCTGTTGAAGACCCCATAGACATTGTAGATGTTGGCATTATAAGGAATTCATCTCTCTGATTCTTATTTCGGGCGGTTATTCCCATAGTAGTTCCTTCCTTGTCAACTGTTTTAATTAATTCTGTTGTGAAATAGTTTGATGAATGAAAAACATTAATAAAAGTGTTATCACTGCTGATAGTTGTTGGCCGTTTCGTTCCACTTTCTGGGGTCGTACTTATTTTTATATGTACAAAAGTACCGTTGTGTTTTGCCAAAAAATCATGAGCCGATATATTAGCGTTTATTGTGATATGTTCACGAGTACACTCTCGAAGTTTACTTGGTGTTATTTCTGTGGAAGTTGAACTGTGTGATGATGGAGACTCAACTTTTGAACTCACATTTTGGCTTGAAAGTGTCTTCGATACGTTGTTAACAACTTTTTGAAAAGAGTCAGTATTTGTACTGATATTTAAACTTATATTATTTTTCAATGTGAAAGTCTCTTCCGCCGATATATAAATATGCAGAGATTCATCTTTGTCTAACAGTTTGTTCACGACTGACTCTTCTCGTGGCAATGCTTTCAAATCATTCTTCGGTCCTTTTAATTTATTTGTCGAGGGTTCATCACTTATCTTCTCCATTTCTGAAATAGTTATTATTTGGAAGGTGCTATCGAATGCTTGTGTTACTTTAGCTTCTGATTGGTGCTGTCTTAATGGTGTTTCACTTGCTAGGTTCATAATCTCTACTATCGCACCGGTTTCACTCTTGTTCACTCCTTTTAAAATGGATGTGATTTCTAAATAATTATTTTTGTCAATATTTGAAGGTTCAGATATAAAGTTATTTTCATTCGTTTTAATGACGAAACTTTTACTCAGTGTATTTGTTTTTGCAGATTGTTGGATTTCTGGCATTTCAGTATAATTTTCCATCCCATATACATTATTAACAAAACGTGTTACAGTAGTATCACTAACAGCTAGTTTATATGCTGACTCGGAGATAAAATTCCCGGAATTTTCAGTATTTTGAATGTCTTCACTTGTCCTGTTAAATTCTGATAAACGAATAGTTGCTGAGTGTGAAGTTGAAGTTGTTGTATAAGCCTCTCGTTCTGTTTCAGTATACGGTTCAGTGCTAATTGCTGTGTGAAAGAATTGAGTCGATTGATTACTTTGTCTATTAAGTATCGTATTTCTTAAAGGGTTTGGAAAATATGTTGATGATTTTATGGATTCAGTACTAGTGACATTCTTATTAGGAATTATATTTTGAAATGAAGTCATTTTATTATCAGGCACTTTTTTATCAAAGCCTACTGTAACTTCTAGTTCTAATTTAGATGTAACGGCATCTATGCTTCTCATGGTTATTTCATCGTCAGATATATTTCGTAAATAAGTTGGAACTGTGTCTTGAACAGTAACCTTATTATCTTCGGTAGTCACAGATAAGCCAGTTGTCATAAAACTTTTTTTGTTGTTTTCAGTGCCAGCTTTTGTATGATAATAATAAGGTTTTGCTTCACCAATAAAACCATTGGATATTTCAAAATGACTGTCGTTATAAGCTTTGCTCACATCTTGGGTGGATTGACTTAAAATTGTTTCTATGGGGGCTGGTATTTCCGTTATTCCATTTATTGTGACGTTCGTTTTTATTTTTTGCACAGTGTGCTCATAAGGCTCCTCAACCGTAACATGAGAAGCAACCGTACTCATTGATTCTACGTTGGTTACTCTGTCAATAGTATTTATGCCTTTCGTATTATCATGAATTGATTGGTTGTGCGATTTCGTAAAATTGAGTGTAGAAAGTGTTGTTATCGATCTGAGTGTCGTATTTGTTGTTATGTTCTGATATTTTGCTTTCGTGGTTGTTTCTTGAAAACCAGGATTTGTTGTTTCCAAAATATTTTTGGTTTCTGGTGATTCTGAAGTGAAGGTTATGGTTTCAGTTTGCTTTACTACATTATCTAATGTTGATTCATCAAAAAAAAGATTAATTTCAATTTCTTTAATTTTTTTTGGCAATTTATTATATATATTGGTCGTTATCTCATTTGGTACTGCTTTGCTCAAACTAGCTTTACCTTCCTCTGATGCAAATGGTTTGGTTGTCTTAATATGGGTTTCACTTTCAGCAATAATTCTTATTCCATCAGTAGACTTTATTGGAATGATCATTTCAGGAATACTTTGTACATTGCTTAATATCTGCTCTCCACCAAACATTGGAATCGGGGTAGACAAAGTTGTGACATGGTCCGTAGCTTTGTATTTTAATTTTTTCTTCGCTCTTTTTAAGTCTACAGGTATTGTTTTTGGAGTTGTACTGTGATCAGTAACCGAGTATTCGACAGGAATTTTGATTTTTGTTCCTAAATCTGTCGATAAAGTCGTATTATTTGTAAAACTTACCACATCAGGATGTAAAGAATAATGTAGTGTTGTTACTGTACTTTGCTCCTTAGATGCAGTCATTGCACTTCTACTATCGGTGACTTGTAATTTATTTTGTCGAACTAAATATGTTTCAAAATAATTTTCAGGAATTTGACTTGTTTTTGAATCAGAGATTAAGGTTGTATTTAATAGTCGTGATGTAAATTCTGTCAATTTGTCACTATCAGTAAGTGTGGGCGTCACTGTACTATCAACTAGATTGGCTATAGTTGTGTTTTGTATGATATCAACCGTGACCGTGTTCACGTCATTACTTGTTGAATAAGAGTCCATCGTAAAAGTATTATTAGCAACATTTTCCATATCAATTCTTGAAGTGGATGCTTTTTTAACTTCATGTTTTTCATGAGAAATTACTAAGGTGACACCTTGAGATTCATTTCTTTCTTTTATTTTGCTAGTTTTGGGTTGCTTGAAGGTCGGAGTAGTTTCGACAACATTTTCTAATACATATTTTTGAGTATTTGCATTTTTATTACTTTCATAAAGTGGCAGTGAACTTGTCGATTCATGTTGAGATTTTTCTTGTAAGCCTTTTACATCCAATGCGGTGCTAATGTTGATTAGATTGCATGTAGTAGTGACCTCGTGCTGTCGTTCTTCTTTTAATGCAAAATCCGTCCACGGTTTATCGGTTTTATCAGTTTGATGAGTTTTCAAATAGCTTTTTGTATTTTGTTTTGACACAAAATCATTAAGTAACACAATAGCATGAGTTACATCGCCAAGTTTGCTAGATTCGTTAGATTTTTTAACAGGCACGTGCATGTCATTTTCTTCGTAATTTATTCGATTAGCATGAGTACTTGGCTTTGTTGTAGATTCTGTGATTATGTATTCTTCATTCTTTCCATCTTGAACTGTTGTGGCAAATATGTTATTATGCTTGGTATCATTTAATTTAGTTTCGTATTGCTTAGCTAGGCTTTTAATATTTGTGATAGTATTTATGTAAATATCGTCAAGAAAATTTGGCTTCGTTATGAAATTATTTATTAAATCTTTGTTACACTGTGGAAGTATAATACCATTATTACAACAATGATTAATTAAATCAGTGTGGTTTTGTTCTATATTTACTTCTAAATATATCTTTATAGTTTCACGTTTACTAATAAATTTATACACCTTTATGAGATTCTTTCGATCACTTTCAGTTAAAAAATGGTAAAGAGATTGTAAATTACACTCTGAAAACTTTTCTGCTTTGATAGATTCATCCTTTTCTTTGCCTTTTTGATCATGCTTAGTGTCTATTATATCTACATCTATTGGCGATTTTGTAAAAAGTGTGTTATTTAAATCCTTTTCATCGATGTTGTGTTTTCTTGAAGATATTTTTTGGTCATGAGGATATAAAGTCAGTATGACTATAAGGCAGTGTCGTAAAGTACTTTTTGTTTCTGCCGTTCTTTTATGAAATAGATCGTACCTTCTTAATCTATATTCGTGGAGATCCTTTGTTTGTATGAGTGCTTTAAATAATACTTGTTCCAGTCTTGACGGTATTGAATGTTTCACAGCGGAAGACTTATCACCGTCGTTTCTTTTATTGTACGTTTCATTTTTCTCATCTTTTCCACAGTCAGTGTGATTCAAAAACGCAGATTCTTCATCTACGTTGAATTTATGAGTACGATTAGTCAATTCTTGTCTTAAATTAAAGCATGTGTTATTATATATATTTCTATAGACGTCGTATACTTCAGCCTCGTTGCTGCTAAGCTCGGCGGGCTCTAAAGAATGGTTGCCAGTATTAAAGTAATCCTCCTTCGCTTTCAAAGTTTCTCGCATGCAAATACAAAGACTTCGCAACAGTTTGAGCGTTACTTGGAACAAATGTTCGTCACTGGTCGCGGCGTCCACCAGTTGTAGGATCTTCAGCAACAGTGGGCTGTCACTGGTCGCTAATGAGTTCTTGAGTTGTATTAATCCATTAGTTTGAAGCACTTGAGTTATGAAGCACAGAAGAATTATGATGGTTTTAGTTTTCATTTTAAGTAGGTAATTGTAAAGGCGTCATGTTGGAAGGGCTGAGCGCGGCCGAGTAGTTAGAACAATAGTGCTGACGTACCTTTGTTTTGGGTTGCGAAGGAAAACTTTAGCTGCTCCGATAAGTGCTTTGGCGCGTGTTGAGTTTTATTTTCTGAACCTCTACATGTCTTTGAAATTGTGAAAATCTATAATGTTTTAATGGAGAGAGTTACAGAAGACATGTATGTTGCCACCTGCATTGCACTTTGTTAATGAAACACAAGGTAGCGTGGTTAGGTAGCGTGGTGTTCCTTTGTTATTTAGAACACAATCCAATTTTATTGGCAATAGGTAGCCTAGGTAAGAAACGAAAGACGTTTTCAGCATTTATTTGACTTTTTAATTTATGTTTCAATATAACGCCTCTTTTTGTGGAACTCTATGATGTACCTAGTATAGAAGACCTCACTGCAGATTAAAAACTGCACCGTGGAGGAGATTACGTGGACGCAGATATACGGAAGAAAATATACTTAAGAATGTGTCACATAAAAAAATGTCAAAAGTGTCAAGAAAGATCTAGCCCAGACACTGGTACACTCGCAAAAACTCAGCAATGTGTGATTCGAGTCTCAGATACTGATATCCAATAAGCATAAGCAACAGACTATAGCTCATTTATTCTAACTCGGCTATTGCGCTATAAGGTTCTCTTGTCGCCAAAATCGGAAGTAATGACGCCATCTTGTTTCTTCAATTTTTACAAATGTTTATCAATATCATTGGAGTGCCAAAATATCCTTGTACCAGTATAACTTACCCAGTTGTCCATCTCCTTCTGCCTATCCATGAGCGTCTCCTGCAAGCGCGGGCCTAGCTCCTCCATGAATCCCCGCACCAGCCCCCGTGAGTGCTCCAGCGCTTGCTGGCTCACCACCACAGAGCCGAACTCGAGGTACGACTCCATCGTGGTCTCCAGCTCCGGTACTGGCAGCTTCGCCAGTTGGACATTCTGGAACGAGACCATTTATTTTTATAATATAAATGTAGGTAATGATAAATCAGCCTATTTGTCTCACTGCAGGGCAAAAGCGTCTTCATGATCACCACGCTTGCGCAACAGGAGTTTTCGACTTCAAACTTATATCTATATAAGTTCATGTACAGTAGAAGTGTAGCACATAGGTGGACTTCATGCCAGTAGGCATTCTCTACAAACTTTCTGTATTCTCTATCAAGTTATTAAGAGAGAAAGCCTAAACTTAAGAGTGAAAACTCAAACTTGAACATTTTTCAAAATGAGGTTCCTCGCATTTGTGACGGTGTGTAGACTAGTGATCGTACCTGAAAATCCTCGTCGTCGGACCCATACACCTGGGTGCTGAGCCAGCGCTTCGGCAGTGACAGCAGAGACTCGCCCCATGCTGCAACAAATACACTCTTAGAATAACAGATTTTGTCAGACCAGCTAGCCTAAATTTTAGTATGGGAAAGAACTTTTGCATAAGGCAGCATAAATGGTGGTTGCATTTCCTTGAGAGTTTCCAATGAATTCTTAGCCGAAGTTCACACGGACGTAAAAATATCGCGGCGGGATTTTATCGTGCACTGAATTTTGAACTCTCGGTATTGAACCGAGCATTGAGAATCCAACATAGTGCATCTCAGAGCGCCAGACAGCAGGGCGTTGAAAATCCAGTGCGCTAAAAAAATCGTTGCTGGAAAATCACGCCCGTGCGTATATGGGCTTACTATGTGTTGAACATACATTCCTATATCTAGTTGTAAAAGTGTGAAACGATGTTTCAAGTTTCAACGTAGGAAAAGGAGTATTGTCGTCCTACGCCCGTAATTCGATTCTTCTTATTATTACAAGGCCACGATTATCGGGTCTCCACGAGTTTCCGACCTAGCGATAACTAAGTAGTTCAAGACAAAAAGTGGAACCGTTATCAGCCGGATGTGTTGACTGCGCTGTACCTACTCTTATCGAGGTTGAAAGAATCCTCGTGGAAGGCAGCTCAGATATATTTATTATTTATGCGTCGCCGCAATGAATGGCGAGAATTTGCTTTCGTCTGTGATGATTGCCTTTAGAGGCGATAGTCATGTTACAACTCGGATTGACGGTTTTATGTTCTTGACGAAGCACGTGCGGTTCACGAAGTATGAAAGGAAAGCTCAGCCTTTTGACTAAAGCAAAACTTAAGCATATAAGTATAGCATAATCGGCTTTGTTCTCTCTTCTAGGACATAGGCCTCCTCCTGTGTAAAGAGAGGGCCGTAATCCACCACGCAAGCCCAGTGCAGATATTTAATAGCACAGGTCATCGAATTTTTGCAAGACTTGATATTATTATTATACCACAAATTGAGTAAAATCTTAACGTTCAAGCGTAATGGTTTAGCAGCATCTTACAATGTTGTGTTATCCCCTTAACCATTACTAACGCGTTTGTTGACTCCTCAACATCTGTACATACACCACTAGGGGGAGGTAATTGAATTAAAGGGTGCAGACTACCCTCACAAGTTATGTGTAATATTCAAAATTCCTCGCCGAGTTTATTAAAAATAACGTTCTTTTTGATGTGAAAACTTGACTCTAAAGTTAAGTGGTTCAGGATTTACTTTTACAGAATGCTCTATGTCTGCCCCGACTGGGAATACAGGTGTGATTTAGTATTATCTACTTTTCTCCTGACCAGCCGTGCGATTCTGTAACCATCTCACCATGAAAGCTTGGGTGAAGCGTGGAGTGAGCTGTCATTCACTAGGGATTAACACTATTAAATGCTCACTTCACTTATGATTTCACGGTGAGATTTTTACAGAATCGATCAGCTAGTCCTATTATTAAGACCCAGGTCACGGCGTGTGGTTGTAACGTAGTTGTAACCACGTTGTAACCAAGGAGTTTGAAAAATCTTTAAAAATTATTTTACAGACTTCATCTACCGGTCTATCTATATCTTATAGCCACATAAATAAACACAGTAGCACTTTGCTCGTAAGTGTTCATTCTCCGTGCAACGCCTCCTGCCACCCTCACGGGGGGCAGTTTGGCCATATTAAGAGTTAGTGGCAATATCCTCTGAGGGACGCAGCTGTAAGACTTAACGGCCGGAGTAGCGACGTGATCGGTGGCACGGAGGGCAGGAGACTAGTTTAGATGTCTGTCTCAAACTCTGTGAGTAACGAGTTAAGGGGTTTGTGGAGTAATGGCGGAGTTTCGCTCATTTGGTTCTGTGTTAAGTCATGTTTTTTTGTATTTATAAGGTACTAGATTTGGCCCCGTTACAAAGGATTTAAACAGAACTGATGAAATGTGGACTGCCTACCTGTTTTGACTGCGTTATTTAATTTAATGTTATGTACACAATGTGTCACAAAGGAATATGTAAGGATCGTAGCAGGTGGCGTTCTGTAGTGGCTGCCTTCCTCCATAAAGAGAAGGCGTGAGGTTATGTATGTGTGTGTGAGTCATTCTTAAATAACGGTGTAGGATATTATGTTGAACTTATTCCTTTTGGCAAAAATGAATTCATGATTCTTTAACTAGGACATTACATTATAATAATAATTGTAACACTTTATTGAAGAGCCTAAAAACAAAGATTAATTTTCAACCACAAATTAATTTGCAGTATCAATTTATCACCGGTGATTAATTCGACCATCGCTTTGTCACCGGGGGAGACGAATCACCCCATTTGTTAGCACCGAACCTTTTAATTCGGTGGTCACTCTTACTAACTCAATTTGTACCTTTATATACAGTGAGTACATCGACGCGCACCTATTAACATGGATTCAGAACATGATTCTGAAAAAAAAATGCTGTTCTATACTTTTTGACCGCGTCGGTATTTCACTTTTCTATGGAATAGCAGATTTTTTTTTTGATAACCATCGAAAAGTGACTACCTAGGAGGTCTAGAATCATGTACTGAATCCATGGCAACAGTTTGCGCCCCATGACCCAACCTGTATTTTAACACAAAAAGAGTAAGGTCAAAAAGTCCGGTAACACGATCTATGAATGAACTAAACTTTGATTATTTAAAACTTTTAAACATCATTTATCTCCTGTACTAATTTCTTAAACGTTTTTAAATTCTTTCTGGAGGTATCACTAGCATTACCTAAGCACTGGCCATCAATATCAGCACCACCTTAAGAAACTTATGTAATAAAAAGAATAACCCACCATTATTCTTCCTAACAAATCAGACACGAACAAATCACTGAAATGAATGTCCTCATTCATTTCACAATTGATCTCTTTATCTGCTGATTTGAAGTTGACTAAGATTAAATAAAAGCCAATGACATCCCCAGGCGATCGCCTATGAGCCAGCGGGTTCAATAAATTATCCTGTCTGTCGCGATGTGACGTCACAGGAGACAGATCGCTTCGTCAGGGCACCGGAGCGGTAAATTAGACAGACATGCCGGTATAGAATAGAATACAATAGAAAGACTTTATATCGGACACAAGTATCCATATAGTGTTAGTAACATACAAAAAAATAACTTATTGCACAACACACAACACAAACAACAGCAACAGGCAACAGGTTAGCAGGAAAACAAGGACTATGAGGCACTGATAAAAAGAGAGTGACTTTTGGGGCCACCTATGAACTGTGCCTAACTCCTGCGATGACAAGAGTGATGTTGTGCTAGGCTGAGTGTATAGTAAAAGCGTATGGAACTCAAATGGAGTTGGGCAGGACACCTGATTGGGTGCAGTGATGACAGGTGGAGTAAAGGTTGGAACAGAGCGGTGTTCAAGGACTGGAAGACGAGATGTCGGTCGTCTGGCGACGGGATGGCCAGACGATATTGTTGCCATCGCGGGCAAAACCTTGATGAGGCTGGCACTGGAGCGTGGGGATAGCCACAAGAGAATGGAGGCCTATGTTCAGCAGACGCTGAAGTGGGGTGTGGATGATGATGATGAACCGTGGAGCTTCTTGCCGGCTATTCTCAATAAGAAACGACCCATTGGAACCGTCTACTTCTGACGTTTCATAAGTGCCCATATAGATTTATGTGAAATAAAATATTATGAATTTGAATTTTAAATGCTATATTCTTTGGCTTAATTTGTATGAATGTTTTTGCTTTTGCTTAATTTTAGGTGTGGTTAAATCAGACCATTTAGCCGATTCATTTTTCTACGACAAGGAAATCCTAATCGTTAACAGTAAGAACTGACTGAAATTAATTAATTAAATTAAAAAAAAATAATAACCAGTAATTACCAAGACCCATGCTACAAATTAACAGATAACGATCATACCTATACTTGATAATGACCCTAACAACAGATGCCCTCTTGATTATATCACAGAATGCCGTGCCACCGAAGTGTCAGTGCTATTCGTTAACACTAAGAATCTAATTTATTTTACGCTTCCTTAAACAAGATTTTTTTTAGACTGTCTCAAAGTTGTTAAAATGAAAGTTACCAAAAGTGTTAAGTGCCTGTCTTGCTAACCTTATTGATGTCTTGATCTACGGAACCCTATTCCATAGGTCAGGCCATCAATAAGGTGTCGCTACATTTGGTAGGCCGTAAATTGACTGCCACCGTCATTTGTGTCCCGGCTCGGGTCGACCGTAAGGTCGTACGACTTGTGGTGGGCGAGACAAAAAATAAGGTATACAACGTGTAACGTTAAATGCGCAAAACCTGAAAATAGTTTGATCAGAATAGCGAGCAGAATTAATTGAACCACTTTTTAATGTAGGTCACATTTTTCAAAAAATCCTCATTAAAAACGTTGCCGTGTCTATTTATTAATAGGTCAAACAAGCCAATGCCAGCGCGGCGCAGCGGCCCGGTGACGACTCCTCCCTCGATAAAGCGTCGTCGCAGACGCAAGAAACGATCAGAATGGCCAGTAAAACTAAAACAGCACATAAAACCTTTACAATTTTTTTATAACTTATTTTCTCTCTGAAATAGGTCAATCGAATTAAAAATCAGTTGGGGTGTCTGAGGTTTTGCCCATTTAACGTTACACGTTGTATATTTATTTTATTCGGTAAAACAAACAGTTACACACACATATACCTATCTTAATAAACAGGTAGTGAAAAGAGTTATTATCATAATGCTCCCGTCATAATCAGCCTATTATGTTTCAGCTGCTGAGACACAGGTCTCCTCTCGGTGAGACGGAGTGGGCCGTGATCCACCACGAGGGCCCAGTGCGCGTAAATAGATGTCACTTGTCTTGAAATTTTTGGTTCTAGGACCTGCCGGCTTCCTCGCGACGTATTCCTTTATTGTTTTGAGAGCAGTGGTGATGAAATCACTTACACAAAGTTAAGCGCCTGTCGGGGTTCGAACCGGCGACCAAGAACTATAACTCGTAAGTCGCGGCCGTTACCACTGGGCCACCACAGCTGTCCATGTCCATATCTTAAATACCTACTACAAAATTATGCGTGCAACTAAAGGTAAGAAGTAACGATAAGCCTTAAGTGTATTTTTTATAACAATAATACCAAAAAAAAAAAATACAGTCCTCTACGTATCAGAATGAGTATTGTGCGTCGTATTCAATCTGGTGTACAATCAGCAATAATCGGCATTACTATTGTGTACTGATTGGGTTTCAATAAAGGTACCTACAGCAACAAAGCTAGAAACATAAAAGTCATCAACACAACAAATAGCTCTCCAAACGAGTACATTCAGCAACATGTTACCCCTACCTACATTGTATTGAGTACTACATCTGCTACATACGAGTGTTTAGCGCTCGGACAGCGGCTATCGATCGCCACAAAGTAGAGGTCAGCGCATATTCTGTTTATGTATTTACAGAATTATGAAAATGGCATCATGCGCGAACATGCAGTGTGAGTAGGAATGTTTCCACAAGGTTTGCTTTACAGAGACTAAAAGTATATGGGTGCCTATATTACCTGCATAAGTAACGGCGTTAAACGGTGGTTTAAAATTTTATCTATCTATATATATACTATACAAATAATAAAGCTGAAGGCTGAAGAGTTTGTTTTGTTTTTTTGTTTGATTGCACGCGTTAATATCTGGAACTACCAGTCGGATTTGAAAAAAAGATTTTTATTTCATTTATTTATTTATTCCTTTATTTCAGGTAACTAAGGCCCATAGAAAAAAAAACAATACATACTCCTACAAACATACTTATAAACTAATACATACAAAATTATCACAAATACAATACTATAATAATATAACTTAAAACTACCATAAATAAATACAACATAACAAACTTATACTACTGCACACGAGGTGTCGGCGTCGTTTTTCGCTGACTGGTGTCATGTAGCCGGCCACGAAACCGGCGATACACAATTCCCTTCGGCCAGAACTCTTCCTTGAGGAACTTCTCTAGATGATGTGTCGGAACACGCACCACGAACGACTTGAAGTTCGTGTTGTGACGCGGCTCCAACTTCTCGACCCTCAAAGTCCAGTTGGTCTTCACACGCAGGTACTCTACGATCTCCTCAAGCTTCGTGGAGTGGTGCAGCCTGGACATGTACAGCGGCGTCGTCGGTATTGCTGAACGCAGCAGCATGTTGGGTCCTGCCGGCGCGGTGCCGCACTGGTTCCGACAAGGAGGCTTCTTCTTCTTCTCCACCTTGATGAAACTATCTTCGTCGCTCGTGTCCTTCCCTGGACCCTGCCTTACCAAAACCTTTTTGCGTTTATTTTCTAGTGGGCCCGACACGTCGCACGAATGCACCCGGAGAGTTGGGCAAAGGATAACTGTTCGCCTGAAGGAGGACATCGCCGTCGAGGCAGACCACGGCGAAGGTGCTGTGACGATCTGACGAGGTTTGCAGCGCCAACATGGCCAGAGATCGCTCAAAACAGGGAGGTTTGGAAGGACAAAGGGCAGCCCTTTGTCTAGCAGTGGGACACAAAATAGGCTACCAAAAAAAAAACTTTATTTTCTAAATCAAAACATAGAGCTCATCGTAACGATTTTGATGGATAACAATATGAACTCTGCTAACAATAACAAACACCCTCGTGCCGACGGGTGTTTTTATAAACATGCCCCCGGCCCAGGTGCTGGTTCACATGGGGCAACGATTAATATTAATTTTATTATGTTGTAAACTTGTGTAGAAATAAATACTAACTTAATATTTATTTTACAATTGCATGTCTGTAATCAGCATTATTCATTTAATAACACTAATATCTAATATATTATAACTATTCATGTACGTTAATAGCAGAGGGGCCCGTGTCTAAATAGTAACAGCCGCACAGCTCGATCGATCAGGTTAAGCTACGCTTGCCGCAGTTGGTCTGTGGATGGGTGACCATCTTTACATACCGTGACCCCTCCGTGTCTCGGAAAACACGCTAAGCCGTTGGTCCCGGCTGTCATTCGTAGATCTTTGACAGTCGTTACGGGTAGTCAGAAGCCCGAAAATCTGACAACCAGTCTTAACTACGGGTATCGTATTACCCAGTAACTGGGTTGTGGAGGTCAGATAGGCAGTCGCTCCATGTAAAATACTGGTATTTACCTGCATCCGGTTAGACTGGAAGGCAACCCCAACATAGTTGGGAAAAGGCAGGCAGATGATGATGTAGGTTGATTTTCTGTTTTACATTTTCTTACCGCGCCGAAGCTTAAAGTGCCTCCCGAGGTGGCGGCTACTGGCTGCTAGTGTGTTCCGGAACAGTGTTCACCACAGGAGTCCTAGGTATGGTAGCAGGATATCTTAAACTACCCTTGTAACTGACGTATCATATCATTCCACAATATACTATCTAAGTGGAATGATGTATCTCAGTTCGAACTCGGCGTACCTACCTACAACTACATTTTTAACATTCTTAATGTTCTACCTTATTTGTCAACGACACAGCGACAGCTTAAATTAATGTCATAATTAGCATAAAGCATAATCTGCCTGTAATATTCCCACTGCTGGGACACAGGCCTCCTCTCGGTGAGAGGGAGTGACAATTCCACATGCGGGCCCAGTGTGGGTTGGTGGATGTCACATGTCTGTCATTTCAAAGTGTGTGTAGTTAGTGTACGAGTATCCATTACATATCACGTTAATATAAATTGTTATATTAACGTG
Organism: Eremobia ochroleuca; assembly: GCA_949629135.1. Classification (NCBI taxonomy): domain Eukaryota; kingdom Metazoa; phylum Arthropoda; class Insecta; order Lepidoptera; family Noctuidae; genus Eremobia; species Eremobia ochroleuca. The sequence goes on along the minus strand of OX451395.1, from coordinate 1,069,565 downwards.
ATATGTAATGGATCCAGTAACTGCACACACTTCGAAAGTTTTTTAACCCGATGCTTATGTATAATAAATCTCCCTGTAGTAAGTATAACTAATATCCTCCCCCCTCCCCCTGGGGCAGCCAGGTGTGCCTTCACACGGGGCTCGTCTTATAATTCCAGCGTGTGTAAGAGAAACTTGGTAAAAATCAATAGTGAGCCGAATTCGTTCGTGTTGGGAGGCGGTGTTCGGTACCTTACTTTGTGTGTGGTGGTGGGTAGGAAAAAGGTGATTATGTTTATTGGTACGCAGGGAAGGATAATTTAGTTAGACATAGTAAGTCTTGGATGCAGATTTTTTTTTTTTTGAGATCTTGCTATGAGCTTGCTCAGAAAATACCGATCTTTTCTTACCAGCATAGCTGTCCAGTGGTTGTGAATAGCTATGCTGGGGTCCTTTTTGTAAAGCATCGTGGCCTTCTTCGCATGGCCGTCATCGGTGGCCTTGAGATCCATACTTAATTGCATGACTATGTTGGCATAACAAACGTTCGAAAGGGTATCGTAGTCACATCACTTGGCAGATAGATTGGTGATCGTGCTACCATCATTGCTGATACGAGTAGCAGGACTGAACACACCCTTGACTCTTTTAGTTGCCTTTCACGAAACCCTAGAGTCATTTGTTTTTTTCTGGAAACGCCGGTCTAAACTGACTTTAATAACAAAATCATAATTTTCAACGACGAATGTGACGGGATGATACCTGCTGTGATGTGTTGACATCACGAGTGGTTTTATAATTATACTAGCTTCTGCCCGCGGCTTCGTCCGCGAGAAATGTCTTGTCCCCCCCCCCCCGGACCCACCGCGTCGTATCGCATCGCCTGTCTGCGCTATTACTTCGTATTCGCTTAGCGTTCATTCTGACTTTTTGTTTTTGCTCAGCTGCTAAAGGCCATAGTGCGATGCTGTAGACTTCCTCGAAAATCAGACTAATTTGATTTGAATTTCATTAATATAATTTAATAACCAGTAATGACCAAACCCTTGCTCCAAATCGACTGATAACAATCATACCTATGCTTGATAATGACCCTAACAACAGATTTATCGAACCCTCTTGATTATAGAATGTCGTGCCACCGAAGTGTAGGTACTCCAATTTATTCAATACCTACAGTATCTAAAGTCTATTCAAACTAATGTTTCAAATTGATTATATATCAAGTTAAACAAATGTCAACTTTATTTTAATGGTGATTAAGTTGATTTCAGAATGACTAGCACTAATGAAAAAGTTATAAAAATATTTGAAGTTTAGCGTAAACTGAACTTTACCATGTAGGAATTAAAGTAATTTTTCCATAAACTCAATTTTGTATACATTTTTGGCAAATAAATCGCGAATGCAGATAACCTACTCGTCATTATTGCTAGCACCATCATTTAGATGGTATCGTGAAACGCGCCGAGTTTGTAATGTTGGGTGTTACTGTGGGGACACACGTGGGTGGTGTGACCATGAGATGGCAGGGCCTGGTACCTGGGTGGGGACTTGGGGAGCATTACTTTTGAATTCAAAAGATGCTTCCACTGTGTGCTCGCGCCCTATAAAATATTATTATGTTAATTGTTCATCTTCGTGTGACCAAAAAGCAAAAACGCAATTTATACCACTATTTTTTAAAGGATTTTTTTTGTCCATTTATATTGTTTATATCTAAGTTTTATGTAAGTGGGAAAAATTGCAACATTGTTTGTCTTGTAATTTTAACTTCCTTTTTGTTATTAATCTCAAGTTACCCTTAATCGGGCACCGCGAATTGGTTTGAAAGAGGGATTGGAAAAGTGTTGTGTACTGATTATAATATTTTCAGAAATTTTACTCTTGTTTTTTATATTTCAATTTATGTGGGAGCTATTCTACCATTGCCCAATTAGAACAACACTAATTTACATAAACTAAAATTCCCAAAATAGAACAAATCTCTCTTATTTTTCATAAATAGGCTGGTATAATCCAGGTAAAATAAATAACAGTATCTTTACAAATTTTATTGCTCATTAATTTTATGAAATTGCTCCCAACATGGGAGAAAGCAGAAAGACACCTCACATATTCTGCACTTAATTCGTTCGGAAATTATCCATGAATCTCTGACATGATGTGGGATTATTATAGCCACGGCTTGGTTAAAAAATGAAAATGTATGTGGGAGCTATACTCCCACGGTTTTATTAAGGGTTAAAGAGGCATATTACAAAATTGCGCGTAGATGCATGATTTCCTCGTTGAAATTGAATACTATTCGTTGGTTGGTATAAATAACAATTAATTGGTAAAGATAGTTCGTTTTCTCTTCTGCAATAATAATAAAGCGATTTTATCTATTTATTTATCAAAATCGTTCTCCTGGTGCAGGTTTAGGCAAAAACTCATGGATAGCCGATTTGAGAGCTCTAATTTGCAGAATCAGTTGAATATAATCCATCAAAACAATTTTTCTCATCTCTCAAATATCTTATAATTTTATAATATTAGAATACATTTTTGGTGTATGACTTATAAATAAAGAAAAACGACTGGACCTAATTCAATTTTCTACTGGAAGCAAGTCTGAATATCTCCGAACTTCTACATCATTTTCACGTAGTATTTATATCAAAATAGTCTCCAATATCTATTAAAAAAAAATTGGTGCTATGATTTTTTTTAAACAAATTAAAAGTACTATATATTTCACTGCGCCGGCGATGCGCGCTCGCTCTGCTTGGAGCCTTTAATTTATCGAAGCATCCACAGGCAAGCCCGGTTAAGCAGACGACAACTTCATAGGTTTAACTGCAAAAAATATGTCGCTCAGTACCGAAATGTAAGAGGGCTCTTATGAAGTATTTTGAAACAATTTTGTAATTTCATAATTTCTAAATTCTAGAGTCTATAGTTTCTTACTATCATGTGTTATCACCTTATTATACCATATTTCTAAGATTGCTAGCTCGCCTGTCATAGGCGACCGTGTCGGTCCGAAGCTATTGTTACCTGTACCTAAGTTATGTTATACATAGAAGCTGTTGGTGTACCTTAAGAAATAAATATAGCGCCTGTAATTACCCGAATGTAAGTTCATTTTTTAATCCTAGAGACTAATATGACATTTAAGTCTTTTGTTTTTGCGTTTTTTTGTTATAAAAGCTTGACATTACACCTGTCAGATTAGTCTCTGGGATAAAAAAACGAACTTTAGTCTAACTTTAAGGTCGACCCTAAAGTTAGACTAGGGAACTACACATTTCGGCTGTGCCCTATAAAGGGTTAAGAAGTTAGGTCAGTGTGGGAGCTTCTTTTATCTAGCTACATTTTTTGTATTAAATCTTAAAAACTGGAAGGTTTAATGTCTACTAACTTCTTAAATTATCATATTTATAGAATAGCTTGCATTATATAATATTTTTCTCAGATTCTCACTCCATACCAAAATGTCCAAATGTTACATAAACTCGCCATAAAAAAAATCTAGTTTATCTCTCACACCTAGAGGAAAAAAAGCTTTTAAAACGGCACCTAACTACATTACAAGCGACCGTGCAGCAGCCCTGCCCACCCCGCAAGGTGAAGTGCTTTAATATAATAAAAACCGGCCAAGTGCGTGTTGGACCACGCACAATCACGGGTCCCGTAGTTGGAATTAATTTATCCCAAAAGCAAACAACAGTGTAGTTAAATATCATGTTCTCCCATACATTCGAACTGCAAATGCAGCTTGCTCGACTTAGTTGTGATAGATTTATTTTTAACTTCTTCTCTTAGCAGGCGGTGGGGGACACTTGACTCTAACAATAATTATTACTTTAAAGCTTAATATTTCACAAACAGATCCCTGAATCGAAAAATGGTTTTCACAGACCCGTAATACTTTTGAATGGCCTATCCAACGATACCCCACATTATGGGATAGACGAGAAAAAAAACATCTCCACTTTACGTGTACAAGAGGTACCCTAAAAAAAAGTTATTTCATGATTTTATTTGACCACTTTGTCGGCGTGATTAATATGTATATCCATGCCGAATTATAGCCTTATAGTACTAAGAGTCTCTGAGCTAAGCTGCGGACAGACAGATATGGTGACACTATATGAAGGGTTCCTTGTTGACTACGGAACCCTAAAAATGTCCGGCAGCAGGGGCGGGGGAAGGGTGCAATTTAATTATGTATCTCATGTGTTGCTACTCTGCGTGAAGAGAGGTACGTGGCTAAATAAAAACAGACACATGGTTCCATCGAAGGCAAATCTATGCTTGCCGAGGTCGGTCGATGGACCCCTCCATGGTCGTGTAATGGACAGTCGTCCATTACTCATCAAGAACCCCGTGTCCCGAAGAGCACAAGTTAAGCCCTTGGTCCCGACTGTCATGTGTTGATCTTTGACGGAACTCTGATTTTATTTTGAATATTAAAAAACAATTAGAATTACATATAAAAGCACTATTCAGCACCCTAATTGCGTAACACACTAACAATAGGAATTTCTATCATTTTGAAGCAAATTGCTAATCCATTGCTTCATAAGTTCGAAAAATTTGTCTGCTCAACACGTAATTAACGCAATGAATATTGTTTAGCTGTCAAACTGAAACCGATTCCGATTGATAATGTGTTGCGCAAGTGCCCGGTAGGTTAGCGATGTGGTTTGCTTTTGTGTGATCTACATAAATAAACAAATAACAACACTGCGCCTGCATTATCCGAAGGGCCACGTGTCATTTTTTGTGATATAATTTGATTCATATAATTAATGGGTATCTAATTAATCCCTGGTTGACCATTTCTAATCGTACCGCATCCAGCAAAGTTGTAGTCGGTTTTATATACCAAGTAGTAAATAAAGATAAAGTTGAGAGTAGTGTATTTGTTACATCTATTATTAAGTTCTAACCTATGTTTACTGATTATTACACTGTTATTTGTTGTCCTTAAATAAATAAATCCGAACAAAACAGAAGAATAACTCAGTCATTTCTGCATCAGTAAAAAGTTTCGTCTCTGCTTCCCTAGATGGCGTTGTTAGTTGAAAGCCAATTCCTGAATCGCGCTATGGTTTCGTTACCGACGAAACATGACTACCTCGGAGGAGTACATACAGACAGACATAGGCCCATAAGGGTTCTAATCACATAGTAATTTTTGGGTAGATTGTTATTGTCACAAATAACAATCTTTATAATACATTAAGTTTTATATTTATTAATATACGTGGATGTTATTTTGTTTTATTAGTATTACTATGAATTCCAAATCCAATCAATAAAGTAAAATAAAAAAATGAATAAAACGCCTTAAATAATATTAAACAATAGGTAATACTGGTTTATTTTAATGAATTATGTTGATTTGTAATAACATTAGGTATTTAAGCTGTTAACATTTATGTAGATTTTTATATTTTTGCGCGGCTACAATTTATATACTTAATTGTAACAATAAATAAAAGTAGTAATAGTATATTTAGTATGGAAACCATATATTATATGCAACAAATTATACCACATACATACTTGTTATCGCCTTTTCTGACGATAAACAGAAAATGAACGAAATCAGCTGTTCCCTACATTTTGACGAGTTATGCGAACATAAAAATTATTAACATAACATAAGATTTTTTTTTTGTGAGGGTATTTAGGTATTGCATATACATTTTACCATGCTGTATATTTAGAAAACAAATTTTATTAATTCGTTGTTATTAATAATTGGTTCGTTCGTTATTGATTCGTCTGTAGATTATTTCGAGCTGCGCATTTTTCATTGCGTGATTGAAAATAGAAATAAAAAACTATATCTACTATATCTAGTTTTTTTGGTCGCAGTCCTATTTGCGTCTTCTTATTCAAAGGTTAAACTGTCATATTGTTTATATATAATATTGTTTAGATTAAGATAAGCAGAAGTGTAATTGTACTGTATTTGAAGTAATGTTGGTTTCAGTAATAGTACCTATAACGTCAAATTGGCTGTTATGTAATTTTGCTATATTACGCTAGATACGCTTACGAGTATTAGCAGGTCGTATGTTCGAACCCAGACAGGCACTTTAATTTGGGTAAAATATTTTATCACCACTAAATTCACAACGATGAAGGAAAACATCGCGAGGAAACCGGCGTTTTCTAGCACCAAAAATTCGAAGACATTTGACCAACCCGCGCTGGGTGTGGATTACGGCCCACTCCCTCTCACCAAGAGGAGGCCTGTGTCCCAGCAGTGGGGGCATTATAGGCGGATTATGTACGCGAGATGGCGTCACTGAGATAAGGGATCACAGTGTTTCTTTGATATTTCTCCTGATAGCCTCTGTTTAGTATCTGAAATCTCTTTGGTATGTACGCTCCCGCTTGCCGCTTGCACTGTGGCCCGACGCGCACAGGGGCGTTGCCATGGTAACGCAGGTGCGATCGATCGCAGGTGCGCCTGCACGACGCACCTTTGCGTGTGATGTTGCCGCAGCCGCAGTACTGAGGTTGAGCTCAAAGGATTTGAGTGGAGATTATCTGAATATGATTTGTTTGAGCTGCTGAGGTTGGAGAAGCGTGTCAGAGGCGTATATACATCTATAGCTACATCTATACATAGTATACAATAAATTCGCTTTTCGTGTCTGTCCGTGTGACCGCTTAGTTCTTCTAAACTTTACAATGGATTTTAATACAGTTTTTACCATCGTCTAGAGAATTTATTCCGAAATGTTTATGTTAATAATAAGTTAATATTAAACTTACAAATGATAAAGAAATCTTGATGTTTTGTCAAGAAGTAAAAACCGTGCGAAGCCGGGGCGGGTTGCTTGTATTTAATCATTATTTTTGTGCTTGATATCCTGTCCATTGTTCATCTTAGCATGGTTATGACAACTCACACAAAAGAAATCAATAGTAGACTTCAAATCTTCTTATCATGGTCTTCCCCTTATTTTAGCCTTAATAGTAGGTATGGTATTCAGCTATATCTAATACGATTGGAAGGCAACCCCAACATATTTGGGAAAAGGCAAGCATGAATAGTAGGAAAACAAAACCAGAGACATATTTAAGGTTACCTACAAGGTATGTGCCCGATTAATGTCAATAGGGTCGCTTTCAACTAACTACATCTCTACATACCTCTTTATACGTCTTCAGAGAATCCAAGCGTTATGTAATGGTAGGTAGCAAAAATTAACGACTTATGTATATGAACAGACGCCAACACATCAAGCTACTACAATCTGTCAAATTTCTTTAATAGCTTTTCATAAGGTTCAAAGCTGATTGGGAAAATTTTACAGTTTTGGGTAGCTTGTTGTGCTGGTGTACACACAGGGGGGCAAATGTAATGTGATAATACAACTCTTGAATCGTCCATTTTTTTCTTTTCCAACCAAATGGCACCCAATTCACGTTATGACATTACTTTTGCCCCACCTTGTATAACGTTAGAAACTACAGGCTCGGCACCGACCGCCTTTCAAAGGCAAAGAGGGCGAGGGGGAGGCAGGGTAGAGTGCTGCCTGACCTCTGCAGTCCTCTGGGCATTAAGATGAAAAGTTATGCTGCCCTACAGCTAGCCATCTAATATATTTGTATAGAAGTGTAGCGATCCTTTACATTCATCTTACACAATACAGTTACTCGTATACCTATACACATACATGATAACATAACATACACATTACACAACTACACACTAATACCTACAAATCATTGTTCATGGATGATTATTTAAATAGATATTTTCTAACGTGCCAAGTAGTATTGTGACCTCCTTGTGCTTATTTTCTTGTCTTCTATATTTCTGTGTTCTGACATAATTTTAAAACCTTCTGTCAATAAGATTTTTCTTTTCCTTGAGCTTTTTATATCGTGTATGTAAAAATATAGATTTTTTAACCGTGAGTATTAAATAAACATCTTTTATTTACCACACGAACATTAGTGTACAACACCACTAAAGAAGCCTCTCATGGCCCATGGGAAGAGAGGGAACAACTTTTCTTTCTGATAGATGAACTAGCGCTCGGCAGATACATTACATTTGAAGATGTTGATTCGACATCCATTCGGCTTCAGATATTTTGAAACGGATATGTTAGATGAACTATGCATAAGAGATAAACTATCCACGATCTGTTCCCAAAGGATTTTCGGTAACTTTGGTCACATTGCCCGTCGGGAACCACCACCACCAACTTGTCAAGATTACCTGATCTTGAAAAGTTGGTGGTGATAGGCAAGGTAGATGGAAAAAGACCTCGCGGCCGGTCACCTAGCCGCTGGTCAGACCAAGTAACCGCCCTCATTGGACTCTCTGTTACGATCCGCTCCCGGGGCCCGGCTCTCTCTTCGGTCTGTTGGAACCGAACGAACTGGAAAAACATCGTACATAAAACCACGAAGGCTTTTCAGAGACATGACCTTCAGTAATGAAGTACGTGACCAAGAAAAGATGTTAGGTGATTTCATTTAATTTCTTAAATATATTCAATAAAGAAAAGTTTAATTTCAAATTATTCTAATAAAAAAGAAATAACATTTTCTCCAAACCAGGAAAAGCAAACATTTTCTCAAATAATAACTAAAAACCAAATAAAATCTGTGCTCAGTTTCATTCTAGTAATTATGAATTTCCATATAAAAACAAGTGCCGAAAGAAATACAAAGAGAAAAACTGCCTCCACTCCACCCGGAGCTCTACAGAGTACAGTCAAACAGATACTGAGCACAGTATACAGGCAGGTAACTGACAATTACTTTCTTACAATGGTTGTGGTGATGGTGCAAGTATTTTACGTAACACTTTTAAGAGACTTTAGTTTAAAATGGAATGAAGTACGCAATAAAAATAATCTATTTCATAATAATCTTAAATTCATTGAGAAACAACGCACAGCCAAAATACTGTTATTCAGCAAATAATTATAGTCAGCTAGGACCCCAACATAGTTGGGAAAAAGCTACGCAGATGCTGAGATGATGACAACGCACAGCTAAAACCACTGGGTCTAGAACCACCAATGTTCGCACAAGAGTTCATCATACCTGTAACGAAAGTCATGACTAAGGAAGGAATTTTGAAAAATTCATCCCCTAAACGAAAGTTAATATAGAAGATTTTTGCCGATGAGAAATCCTACGAGGCGCCATCACGGTTTGTATTTAATAACTAACTTCTGCTACGCGACTTCTTCCGCGTGATGTTTGGCCCCCGAGCCACCGCGTCGCTTCCCGTCGCTCGCTCGCGCTATTACTTCTTTTACGCTTAGCGTTCTTTCTGACTCTTTTTCGTTTTGCTCGACTCCAAAGGGTCGTAGCGTGACGTTAAATATAGCCTATAACCTTATTCAAGAATCTCAAATATCAAATGCAAGAAGAATTTTTCAAATCCAAAACTACCAACCGGTAGTTCCAGAGATTAGCGCGTTCAAACAATAAAAACTCTTCAGCTTTATTATTAGTTATAGACTATAGTGCAATGGAAAGACAAGAATTAGAAACAAAATCATAAAAGTGTTCAAGTATCACTTTTAGATATAAGACGCCGATTGTGTCACCCTATGTAAAATTTGTACATTCTTATCGGTAATACAATATTTAGTGTGTTCATAATAAAGAGTTATTTTTATCCTCAACAACTCTGACGTCATCGTCTGCCTAGCCTTTTTCCAACTAGGTTGGGGTCGGCTTCCAGTCTAACTGGATGCAGCTGAATACCAGTATTTTTCATGGAACGACTGCCTATCTGAACTCCACAACCCAGTTACTAGGGGATTCTGGTTGTCAGACTTTCGGGCTACTGACGACCCGTAACGACTGTCTAAGATCCACGAATGACAGCCGGGACCAACGGCTTAACGTGCTTTCCGAGACACGGAGGGGTTTTGGTATGTGAAGATGGTCACCCATCCATGGACCAACCGCGGCAAGCGTAGCTTAACATGATCGCTGTGCCCTGCAGTGGGACTATAAAAGGCTGGTATTTAGTGGAAAGATGAATATTATGCCTGTAAATCAAACTCTTTTGTTGAGTGTACAACAACCGCAGGAACTAGCACTATGTTTGCTAACGAGCTCTATGTAGAGCAACTCTATGTAGAGCTCTTGTAGAGCTTGTGTTAGTATTTGTTATCGTGCAGCATTTGTGCGGTTTTGGGACGTGTGTTATTTTGCGGCTCTGTGTAGTACGTGTAGAGAATTCATCATTTTGTAGCGTTTATGCGGTTATGTAATTTGTTGGTTTTAGACAAGTACCTACTGCAGTGTACATTTTGCATGCTATTGAAAATATCTTACATATTATACTGATTGTGAGCTGAAAATCGTTTCTCTGTAATACAATGGTATTATAATATGTAAATGATTACATTTTTGACAACTGTTGCATCTTCTTATTGTCGCTGCAGCTGGAGAAAGTTATAGATTTCGATGCCCTTTTTTCTCTTGTCTCGTCCCAACACAAATTGTATGAGAATCAATCAGCCTAGCTTTTTACCAAATATGTTGGGGTCGGATTCCAGCCTATCTGACTTCCACAACCCAGTTACTAGATAATACGCTACCCTTTGGTAAGACTGGTAGTTAGACTTTTACCCCCATATTACGAACGATACCCGAACGATATGTAACGGGTAGTCACCCATCCGCGAATCGACCGCGGCAAGCGTAGCTTAGCCTTCGCTCGACCCATGCGGCTGTAATTATTTAGTCACGAGCCCCTTGTATGAGAATAGCCACTGATTATTTTATAAATAATAAATCTGACAGTATTATTTCTAAAGAAAAAAGAATACATGTCTTAAATCCTGGATATAAACCCACAATTTCAGTTACATCTAAGGTAATTACCTCCATGTACTCTCAAGGCGGCTGCAGACAAAGAATCCGCCTAAAGCCTCGCCGAGTTATTCCTTAATTGCTCTAATGAGTCTGTTGAACACAGAACTACTAACTCGCAGACTAAAGGAGTTTTAATTACATTTCATTAGTACCGTGAAAATAACAGAGGGTTCACATTTTAATAATAACATTACAAGCTTAGATTGTGGGTCCTTACACTCACAAGATGTTTTTCTTATTTATTTATGCTGATATCAGGCACTTCACTCGATTGAATGTTAATTTTTGTTTCACTCCACGTTCATACAAAACCCATAAAATTACACGGAAATTTACGTTTATTTATTAAATACATGAATTCATTTTTTACTTTTGGTTCATTTTGAGTTCGGACGTTTCACTTTGAGTGAAAGACACCTAATTAAAAGACATTAATGAAAAAAAGTGATGCGTCTGATATCAGTATTGATACCGACTGCGTTTACAATCTAGAAACGTATTTCCCTTTAGCTTTAGCCTCGCCCTTAGCCTTCTTGTCACATGCATAACGTGCAGCTGTCGACTATTCCTGTTATGTGCTCGTGATTATACAGGGTTACTGGTAACTCGACGTATTCCTTGCAGGACATCATAGTAGGGTTAAAATGCAACAAATTAAGCCACCAAATGTTCTACCGAAGTTCAGTAGTTTTTGAGTTAGTAAGGGTTTTAGATTTTTTGTGAAAAATCCCAGATTAAATTATTTGAAGCCAATTTGAAAATTATTCACGGGGCGGCTGTACTGAAATTGGAATTATTATCATAGTTGACGCCGTAGCGGATCGTTTTTAATAATTAAAAGTTCAAAATGACTAAAACTTTGGTGAAGATCACTAATCAAACATTTTTTTTTTGTAATTTTTGCTATTACTTCATACAAAATGTTGTCTTAGCACAAAAAAAAAATACTACACCAGGTGTACAAATTATTAGTAAAATATCCTTGTCTTATCAGCTATCCAAAAAGGTATGATTGTCAATACTTTTGCGTGTGTGACAGGGAAAGATAGAAGTTTTATGGGAAGCAGGTAAAATTGCGAGACGGTTGACCTATTGTTCTAGAACAATAGGTCGACCGTCGTATTATTCGTAGTTTTTACCTGCGTTTGAATTCCAAACACTCGGCAAGCTTTATGATTGGTCACTATTGTTCCCTCGGTACGAGACAGGGTGCGACTTCACAAAATCTGGTCGTCAGCGTTAGTTAGTTACAACTCTACGTTGCGCAAGTTCGTGTTTTGTTATCTGGCTATATCCCTGACTGTTGCCCCATATCTTGCTCTTGTGTTGTGCTGTGCGTTCATAAGTGCTGACTATGGCTGCATATTCTAATACGCTGACATATTGTACTGTTACGGACTTTGTGACGGTAACGCTGCTGAGGCGCGAAGATCATATCAACTGCGCTTTCCAAACCGCTGACTCCCCCACGTTAGTGGCTTCGGATCGACTTATCGGCGATTATCTGAAACTGGCAGTGTTCAAAGAAGCAGGCAAATTGACACTGGTCGTTCTCGGAGATACACGGCTGAGGACGAGGAGCTGATTCTTCAACGTTTTATTGACGAGCCCAACATATCTACAAACATCGTAGCGCGTGAGCTTGGTATGTCACATTGGAAAGTCTGGTCTGTAGTTCACTTGTCAGACCGACATCCATACCACTACCAACCCGTGCAGTCATTAGAAGAGGGAGATCCGCAGAGACGGCTTGAATTTTGTCGTTTCATGCTAAATGCCGATGCCGAAAGTGAAAACTTTTTGAAAAACATTCTGTGGACTGATGAGTCATGTTTTGACCGTGATGGTATCACAAATTACCACAATTTACATTACTTGGCACCGAAGGGAGAAGGAAACCCTAAGAAACTGAAACCAACCGCATCGCAGCGTAAGTTCTCGCTTAATGTTTGGATGGGTATTATCGACGATAAGTTAATAGGCCCACATATTTTACCCCGAACATTAAATGGGGAACTTTATGAAGATTTCCTAAGAAATCATTTAGCAGCACTGCTCACGGATGTACCCGAAGAAAGAAGGGCAAACATGATATACCAACATGACGGATGTCCAGCCCACTTCCGCATCACAATTCGACAATTGCTGGATGAAAACTATCCAAACCGATGGATTGGGCGCGGTGGGCCGATTCCGTGGCCTGCACGAAGCCCTGATCTGACGCCGCTAGACTTTTACGTCTGGGGTCATATGAAAGACCTAGTTTATGTGACCCCCGTAAATTCAATTGAAGAACTAAGGGAGAGAATAACAGATGCGGTGGACCAGATGAGGACCACAATCACATCAAGAATCACAAAAACCGAAGTGAGGAAGCGAATAAGAGCATGTATTCGAAACCGAGGGCAGCACTTCGAACAAGACGTGTGAAATACATGTTATTAAAGACCAGAAATTGATATTGATTAAAAATAATAATAATTTTCACGAAATTGTTTAATTTGATTTTCCGAATAAACACCTTCTTGTACTAAATCAAAAACGATTTTCATAATGCAGTCCAAGACTTTGTATTAACTTTCATACCTTTTTGGATAGCTGATAAGACAAGGATATTTTAGTAATAATTTGTGAACCTGGTGTAGTATTTTTTTTTTGTGCTAAGACAACATTTTGTATGAAGTAATAGCAAAAATTACAAAAAAAAAAATGTTTGATTAGTGATCTTCACCAAAGTTTTAGTCATTTTGAACTTTTAATTATTAAAAACGATCCGCTACGGCGTCAACTATGATAATAACTCCAATTTCAGTACAGCCGCCCCGTGAATAATTTTCAAATTGGCTTCAAATAATTTAATCTGGGATTTTTCACAAAAAATCTAAAACCCTTACTAACTCAAAAACTACTGAACTTCGGTAGAACATTTGGTGGCTTAATTTGTGTGAATCAATCTACTGTAATATGAGTAGAAATAAACTACAAAAAATAAAACATTGGCAAAGGTATTGTTGACCATACAAACATAGTCATCGGAAACGAGTTACACTAAAATGTTTATTCGGAAGAGAAAAAAATTGAGCCAATACTCGTAATACGGAGTCCAGGGCCCTAATTCACTATGACCGCTTAGCGATTCCTAACTTCGAAAGCACGTCAATCCCTTAGCTAATCACGCCATTCGCGCGGTTTCGTTCATTGTGTTACAGATCGTAAGGCCCCAGTGGCAGTGTTGTCACGGATATTATTGTTGAGTAAATTGACATACACGTACTGCGTCAATTTGCCATGTTATAGCCATTTCATAGAACTTTAAGTTGGTAGTAAATTTGCTTAACCATAAACTTCCCTGACTTTACCTGCTTAGAGCTTATCATAATATCCAATATCTAAGATATTATAACAAGCGTATCGCGTTTAACTTTTGTTGAACTAATGAGCTAGTTTTACGCTCGCTAACAAATTAAGACCAACAAGTAATTTCTCGCTAGGAACCCACCCAGGTGCACTACACGGAACTTTTCAATTAAACTTACTTTGTAACACTTTACTACTCTTAATTAATAACTAAAGTAAAATGTTACAAAGAACATCATTCCTCAACCTAGCAACGCTTAAGAACCTTTTAAAAGATGTTACATACACAACATCACGCCTTTCCTGAAAGGGTTAAGCAGACATTTTGTTTTAGTCCCGTGTAATAAGAGATGGGTCTGTTGTCATTAACCAGGCCACACAAATGCAGAATCCGAGAAATTCCTGGCTCCGGAAAAACAGTTACACAATAACGCATTGCCCGACCTGGGAATCAAACCTGGGAATTTTGGCAGGCCTGTTGGTCTAGTGGTCAGTGGCCCTGACTACTATACGCAAGGTCGTGGGTTCGATTCCCACCCAGGACAAATGTTTGTGTGATGAGCATGATCATTTGTTCTTTGTCTTGGTGTAATTTATCTATAATATGTATGTATTTAGAAATATATATGTATGTTTATCAGTTGTCTGTACTCATAGCACAAGCTCTGTTTAGTTTGGGACTAGATGGCGCTGTGTGAAAGTTGTGGAATATTATTATTATTATGGAACCTAGGCAACTCAGGCTTAAGAATCACACACGCAAGTCTAGTCCAATGAAGCAAACTTACTCACAGCTTATCTGAAGCCTCATTAATGGTTACAATGTAAATTTTCCCGCAACCTGGCAATCTAGTAACGCTTAGCAACCATTTGGAAGGCAACATTGTTGTAACATTTTAATAAAAAAACACTTTACATAGAACACGTTACACGTGGATTCTGAAGGTCGTGCTGAAAGGTCAGAGTGTATTGAAGCGAAATGTATGTTTTTATACGTTAGTGTTACTGTACAGTCAGATGTATGAAAAGATTCACTAGTGCTTATTTCGAACTACAAAACTAGTAGTATAGTAGTATAAAAATATTATTGCACTACTCTGACGTTTATAACATAAACGTTCTCGACTGTCAGACCCTTTTGTACCTATTGTAGAAATACCAGCTTTTTACTGTCCCACTGCAGGGCAAATGCTTCTTCTCATACAGAGAAGGCACGAGTATTAATCACCACACTTGCCCAACAGAGATTGGCAATTTCAGACTTACATTAACTATAAATCCAGGGTGCCTCACGGTGTTTTTCCTTCACTGATGTCACTATAATGTCCAAGATAAACTCAGAAAGCATTTCGTACCTGTTGTAGTACAGTAAGTTTACATATTATTATAGTATTAATGTATGCAAAATATTGTAAAACATTTTATAAGGGTAACTATGGAGTTTTTTGGCCATTCGAAACTTCCTTTTGAAAGGGGCGACTAGCATAAATTTTATTTTCTTGTACATTGTGACGTTCAAAATTGCCTTTTAATGGCCTGCTGAGATAAATGATTTGACTGTGACTGTTGACCTGCCTAACTAAATTTGCACGAGTAGAATAGTGATCGTGTTTCTCCAATTTTTGTTGATAAAACCTTTACCGCTTAAGTAGTTGTCTGTCGTACTAAGTACTAAGACGGTTCAATCTGTTCACTGCTCATAGATGTAGCTAGTACACGTATAAAAAACGCTTTTTGAGCAAATTTATTGTATGTAGCTTTAACAACTATGAATGTTATAAAACCTACCTTTCGGTGTTTTATTTTTCGTGTTTCCAAAATGACTACGTCACACAATCGACTACGACGCTACGAAGATTACTTACGTAGCGCTACGGTGCTACAGAGCGCTACGAAAGAATACCGTTCTAATGACATGAAGGACCACGCTAGCGGCTGATTTTTTGTTTGTGTTTTTGGGAAAAGCAAAGTGGATTTATTTCTTACATTAATAACCCCGATGCGACGAACTGAGGGTTCCAAAGGGCCCTAATCTGCAGGGTTTTTCGTAACTGAGGTTTTGTTTGACGGTTGTCATAAGTTAAGGTCGAATACGGCTACATTTATCTCATATCAGCGGCATGTACTTGATGTATTTACTGTGAATTCAACTGAATCCTTATTAGTTATCTCAATAAACATGACCGACTAGACAGCGTTAACCAGTTGTTAACTCGACTTGGAGCAAGTTAAGCCGTAAAAAACACACTTAGCAACATTCTGAGTTTGTTTCGGCCTTTCTTCTCAGAGTAGTCAGATAGGAAACGCCGACACCGTTTAGTTTTAAAAAAAAATGTGATTGACATATAAAAGTGTTTGTACAAACCTACTTATACAAAATATATCATTTATCATTTACTTAATCCCATGTCTAATGTACAGTCAGCCTCAAAAGTTGTATACATCAACATGAATTAATTGATTAATTAATTAATTAATTAATTTAATTGCCTTCAATGTGCAGCCACACAATGATACGATATTATGCAAAATAGATTTTAGATAATCAAATGAATTCTTGTCGATGTATTTGAGGCTGACTGTACCTTTATACTACAATGTGTAACTGAGTAAATGCACGTTATGAAAGTAGTTTGTTCAGAATCGTTTATCGAATCGATTTCTGCATTTTTTTTCCAGAAATAATTAAATAAACGTAAATTATAGTCAGACTTTCGTTGTACAGTCATTAAAAATCAAAATGGATAAAATACTACGCTAATGCGTGTGCGACTATGTGCGTGCGTAGATTTGTAATATGACCACAATTTGCTCCCACAATCAGTATAACTAATTTAATCAATAAACAATGTTTTATACCATAATATTCTGATTGGGTTGCACAGTGTTGTGCGTTAACTCCGGGACAAGTTGTATATAATACGTGAGATCATTCAATTATCTGCATCCTTATTTCATTTCTAACTCAAGAGAAATGGAGTTCTACATGTTTATGACACTACCTTATAGTCTACTGGTTTGATTGGCATCTATCTGTTTTGGTTCACTCTTTACTCGAAAGCCACTCAATTTTTTTTTTACGTTTAATTTTTTTGTTTATATCATAAACGAATATTGCAAAATTGCCGCCACAAAGAGTGTTTTTAATTTTCTCTATTTATGAAAAAAATTAACGTTCTTCTTGCCAACGCTTCAATAAACAATAGCTCTGAGGGAAGCTGTAATTATTAAAACAGTTCCAAATAACTCGAAACAATACCCATTCTGTGAACTGAACCACATACGTTAACACGACAAAGCTTACACGATACACAATGTATGTATATGAACTTGAGATTTTAATAGCCCGCTGACAACAGGGTGCTGGGGCTGCGCCTTGTTAAATTTTCACGGGTGTTTTCACCCCCTGCCACCCCTAGCCTCAATTACCAACGTTTTTTGTCCAAATAAAATAACGAGGGATTGATTTATTGATTGAATTCTGAATTGGAAAAGTGTTTTCGCGTTATTAAGGGTACATATTTAAATACCTAATACTTGTTGGCCAGAAGCAGTGGACGTTAATGGGACGATTTGATGATGATACTCGTAAGAAAGAAAAAATAAAGTTTATCTGGACACAGTTCGTGAAACACAAAATACAAAATTAACAAAATAATAACAATGTTTCAAACAATAATACCCACGCACCCAAAATACAGGAGAAATTCCTAGTGTGGGGCAAAGTTTAAAAAAAATATATATGTATATGTGTGTGTGCTTCACGGCTGCGGAAAAAAGTTCATAATTCATATTTTTTGTGTATTGTAATAGGAAGATACCTACCTACTAGAAAGAAAGAATGAAATAAAATACATTTATTTAGTACAGACTAAAAGACACACAGTACACCAGAAACATATGTACATCAGATAAAAATAAATAAAAAAGTGTAAAGTCCGATGTAAGAAATTAACAGGAAAGTGTGCCTCACGGTTGCGCCAAAAAGACCCAGTTCGGCAAAAATGCCAGACCACTGGTGCCTGACGCTTGTTTTCAACTGGACCTAAAGCTATGGTTTCCTAGAAGAGCGGCGTCATTGACACGTTATCTATAAAAGTAGGTTGGGGTGTTTTCCTAGAAAGCGTTTTAGACATTGCAAAGTTAAACCCCGCTGTCTACTGCCCTGCTAGATTGCCCTCACCGTACGAGTACTTATTGTTAGTCACACAAAAAAGTGTCCATACTGAGAAGAGTGAGTTCAAACATTATCACTACATAGTATAAAACAAAGTCGCTTCCTTGTCTGTCTGTCCCTATATATGCTTAGATCTTTAAAATTTCGCAACGGATTTTGATGCGGTTTTTTTTAATAGATAGAGTGATTCAAGAGGAAGGTTTATATGTATAATACATGCATAATATAGTAGAGAAACACTGATAATTTTAGAGGTTACTAATGTGATGTCGTAAATAAACACATTTTTTTGCGCTTACATTGTAAACGCTGGCTGAACCATTCGAGATAGATCAAAATAATGTACTACAGTATTGTACACCTTAAAAAGTTCTACAAAAATGTCCGCGATGGTATATGTCTATCTCTTAGGGATAATCCACAATAACCATTTTTTATCCTTAACCCTTAAATGCATGATTTATTTTATCGTATTGCAAAAAATGCTATTGTATAGGGATTTATCTAAAGAATTTAGATAGTAAATATATAATAATTATACAATACTATTAATATTCATAGAGTATATATATTGTTTTGACAAAAAGAGGTGCGTTCAGAAACTCACAGCTATCACATTCTTAAAAAAATTAAATTACGTGCTTTGTTGCCATATGGCAACATTATGCATTTAAGGGTTAACTTTTTACGAGAAATAATGGCTTATTTAAGAAGCAATTTTAGGCAATACAGCATTAATCCTTATCCAATTAAGTACCTTAAAAACATTGTGCATTTCATATAGATCATTATGGCCCTTTACAGCATGTAATTTAAATGAATATTTTCGAAGATATTACAGTTTTAAAATGCGGGCGTTACCGGCCGGGCAGTCGGCCGGTGGCGCTTGAAACTACCCAACGGATTTTCAACTTTATCACTAAAGCATAAGGTTCAAAGTTGATTGGGAATTTTTTACAGTTTCGGGTAGCTTGATGTGCTGGCGTCTGTACTACAGTATTTTACACCTTAAAAAGGTCTTCAAAAAAATCCACAGTGGTATGTGTCTATCTCTTAGGGATAACCCACAATAACGATTTTTTATCCTATACTTTTTACGAGAAATAATAGCTCTAAAATTATCAGTGTTTCTCTACTATATTATGCATGTATTATACCTACATATAAACCTTCCTCTTAAATCACTCTTATCTATAAAAAAAAAGCGCATCAAAATCCGTTGCGTAGTTTTCAAGATCTAAGCATACATAGAGACAGACAGACAGCGGGAAGCGACTTTGTTTTATACTATGTAGTGATCAGCATTGCACCCGTGCGAAGCCGGGGCGGGTCGCTAGTTATATATATTTCAACCGCACTTGCCCGAAGCTCACCTGAGCACTTCCACCGAACCACACGTTACAAAATGTTGTTTCAATGCGGTTAGTGGAAGTGCTCAGGTGTGGTTCGTCCAAGTGCGGTTGCATTTAGTGCTCTGAGTGGAATACCTCGTTTTCATGACAATCAAGTCAAGTCACTGCGTCATTGGGTGTCAAATGTGACAAAAAGAATATGTACGTGAATGCGACTATCTTTAGCCGTGGTCATCATTTCAATGACAGCGGTCACTGCTGGAAACCATAGCTTTAGTGCCCAATTCCAAAATTCAACTGAACGTGATCTGCACATTGAAACTGCATTCATACTTGTGTATACTTGTATATATATACTTATACTTGTCAGTGTCAATATTCCATAACAATGATGACACTGACACCTCTTGGACGCGGTTTAGATGTGCTGATTGCGTCCAATTTCCTTGGTAAAATTTATAAATTAAAAGTAGACCACATTTTTCGGCATTTTCGTCTTTTATTTTCCTAAACTAAACCTACGTTTTCCTACAAAAGCGTTTCCGTCATATTTATAACGGACAAAAACGGAGGGACGGACGAAAATCTGTCATTTTTACGAGTATTTGACAGCTAGTAGCTATCAAAAAAACGCTCCGGATCTGGTAATTACGGCCGCATGTCGGTCACCGCTCTTCTTTGAAACAGTAGCTTTGAAAGTTTCATTGTCATCCTAGTAACGACAAGTAAAATAATATGTACTAAGGTTCACTTGCACCACAAACCACTAAACACGTTTAGCCTTAAACTTAAAACATCGTTATATTTGTCAAGGTTTTAAGGTGACAGGGATGGTATTATGTTTTAAATATGTTTAGGGGTTAAAGTGAGCCTAAACTTGTAACTGATAGGACTACTCTGCCAAGCAGCATTTGTTATTTGTTATCAGAGCAGACATGTCCTACTTCATTACTGTTGCAATACTTTTAGGTTAACCCTAAAAAGTATTGCAGCAGCACTAGCTCAATTTTTTTAATTTTTTTTTTATTTATTTTTTTTTTAATAAAAAACGTTGCCCCACACTAGGAATTTCTCCTGTATTGTGGGTGCGTTTACAGACATTTAAACTCACATATACACAAACAGCCAGAGAATTGTAGAAAGACATTATCCAATTTTATTTTAGAACTAGTCAACTACCTCACTCCCCCAATTAAAAATCCTTGCTACTGACCATTTTATGTTCAGAAAGCTCGTACAATAAGCACACCACGCACTGCGACAAAAATGACCCCTTAAAATCCTCTCACTACCACTCCATTCCATTCGAACGGTCCTCCGTCCAGCGTCCCTCGCTCTCGAGCTAACAAGCGGATCACTTGAGAGTCATCGATCCTCCTTCATGTTGTTTGTTCAACTTTTTTACTAATTACTATTGTTGTCATTCATGGTTGCCTGTATTTGCTCTGTCGAAGGCTCCCCTTCGACAGAGCAAATATAGGTTCAGTAACAAAACACGGTTACAAAATTATGATTCGCTTTTGTACAGGACAATTTTTTTAATTATTTTTTTTGTGACATGACTGCTAATAACAGCAATGGTGGGACGTGGGTTCGAACGTGGTTCGAACCCATGCAAGCGCTTTACTTTGAGTAATTTATTTCATTACCAATGCCCTAAAAACGGTGAAGGAAGACATCGTGGGGAATCTAAAACCGAAAATTCGAAGATATGTGACATCAACCGGCAATGGGCCCGCGTGGATTGCGGCCCACTCCCTCTCACAGAGAAGAGACCTGTGTCCCAGCAGTGATTATGCTATTCTGACAACTAATATTGGGTTGTTGTACCCATTGTAATTTCGTTTAGATAAAGTTAATGAATATGCACATTAAAAGTTAAATTCAAAAGCGATTATCTCGTCAATAGTTGACTGAAATTGTGTTTTCACGATCGTCGTGTTGTTCAACCCATAGGATTATGTAATAGGTGTTACATATGCCATAGTCACAACACTTATTTCACGTGAAAACCACTTTTGAATTTTCGTAGACAGGGATATTTTAAATTGGCTAACTAAACTCCGCAGGCGCGATGGGTATCGATATTATCTAAGTATGATAAACAAAAAAATAATTAATTTGTTTTGTTTTAGTTATTAAAAAAAAAATTGCCTAAACTTCACAGGCGTGATGAGTATCGATATCTAAATACGATAAAACATAAGAAAACAAATTTTCCCACGTCATACATTAAGCAACAACACTAACAGCGGTCGTTGACCTCCCAAAAATACATCAAATCTTTTTATTTTATCGTTTTTAGATAACGATACCGACCGTGTCAACGGAGCTTAGCTAGCCAACTAAAAATAATCCTGTATGTAAACATAGGTATTAGTGCTCATGACTGTACCTATGTAAAAATAAGTAGTTCTTCTGTGAGTACGTTATTAACAGCTTTTAGTTACACCTAATAGACATTCCCATGTTAGCTCTCAGCGGTGGTTATAACCATAATAAAATATCTGATCTGAAGAACGATCTTTCAGGATGTATGCCTGCCTAAGAGTTAGCTCCTAGCTTTAAACTACAGCTAAAAAACCTACTCAAGTCAACTGCATTACTTAAAAGAAAAAAGAAAGAAAATACATTTATTTGCGGCAAACATGACGCATGAAAGAACACAAACACAAAACAAATAACAAGTTGGGGGAAAACATGCGTCACATCCACACAAACTGGCCATCGCTCAGCATAACGCTAAGACCCTATGCGGGACAGTGCCCCAGCGCTGGTTCTTAGCGACAGCCGGCGTCGGCGTACTTCCGTTTGAAGTTACATAATATTATCATTATCTAATGCACCGCACTATTGATCTGTAACAAACTAATTCAAAAGAAGTGACCATCCCTTTGAGTAATGTGTATCCAGATAACATTAAAGCATGTTTGTATTCTCCGCACTCATCCCATCCACAATTATACGGAACACGTAGCCCACGACTAATTTGACTAATTACTCCCGATAACAACTTCACCGTACCCTATATCACCCCCTGTTTGAACCTACAATCCAATTTCAACCTTAAACCTTTCTCGGTAAGCTTCGAAATCATACAAAACAAAATGTTATCTCTCTTTAAGTAACGTTGACTCCAAAAGGAACTTTAATTCAGGGGGTTAAATTTGGAAATCGAATGGAATACATTTTGCAAACTTTTTGTTTAAAGGGAACGATTTCTGCTGCTGAAAATTAAAATGTATGAGTAAGGATTAAAGTTTATTTTTGTCTGGACTTAATCCAAAATCGATGGGTGCGACTAATTGCTTGATTTGAATATGGAATAATATTTGCAGTAACCATGGATGCCCGAAGGATGTTTTCGAAGTGATTACTTAAAGTTAGAAGTTTAGTTAAGTAAGCAATTTTCATAGATAAATCGTCTAAAGTTTTTCAAAGCTAAAATTTTGTTCTGATAAGTATGAGAATATACTGTTATAACTTCTTATTAGAAGCTTAACTACTACTGCTTTACGACTTGTTGTTTCTTGTGTTTGTGTTCTTTCTCTACGTCATATTTACCGCAAATAAACAAATTTTCGTTTTTCTTTTTAATAAAAAATTGAACATTTTTTATTAAAAAGAAAAACGAAAATTTGTGAGAATTAGTGCTACGAAGTCTACGCCGTAGCGCTCCGGGCCTACGAGTTTTCCGAGCTTGATTGGTATGCCTTTCGCAATGCTCGCTGTTTTCCATTTGGATCCCTTTATTTGGTTCACTGAAATAACCCGGAGTAAAATATCAGGTTTCAAAAATAATTAATGGTTTATCAAAATAAAAACAATTATTATTTTTTGTTGTAACAACTTTATTCGATCACTGATTTTGATTTTGACCATTTTACATACAACTAGAATAGAATATGTACGGTTATAAGTTATTTTGTCATAATTATCTAATAATTTGATAATTTCGTTACCACTCACTAGTAAGATACATGATACCTTGGAATATACACTGAAAAATACGATACACTTTACAAAATATGCATTTTCAAAATACGCAGCTCAAAATTATAATACGATGGAGATTTTAACAATTAAATGCCTTTAAATTGAACAGCTGAGTTGTTCAAAAGACCTTGTTTTTAAACCTTTTAAAAAGGATGTCATATTTTTCAGTATATATATATTTTCTAAACGAGCAACCAGATATATTACATAGCTATTCAAAAAGCCATAACATATACAATTTTAAACAACAAAAAATAATCACGAACTTTAAAATAACAATTAGTTTTAAAACTACGTATTTTACATTTTAAAGTGTCCAACTATGCTTCTAATATCTAATGCTATATGTTCCTAGAATGTATGCATGAATATGTATAGTGATCGATACGACTACAGATCAATCTTCATCATTTAAGATGATATATTTTAATCTAGCTTTTTAATTCTTAGCAGTTAATACGCTAAGCATTTTATACTAATAACAAATATAATAAAATATGTTAAAATAATAATATATTTAGATATTATTTTACAAAAAAGAAACAAATTTTTCAACATTACATACGATACATATCAAATTATATATTTTCCTTATATAATATCTTAGATTAGATGATATTTTATTACTCAATATTAAGAGCATCGTTAATATTAATGTTATCATACCAATCGTATAAGACATTATACTAAAATTGCCAACAGTAACCTATGCTATACGATAAGATTCATAGGTTAATACCAAAAAAGATTACCTTTAATTTGAAAAAATCCAAGCATTTTCGATTTTTTTAACGAAAAACATTTTAAGGTTTTCATTTTTTGAAATTTTTCCTAAATTCACAAATCATTATAATTACAAAATAATTATATCAGTTTTGAAGTCAATCGATACAGATGGATCCAGGATCATGCCTGACCTAGGCATACGAACTCGTCAAACTATCAAAACTACATTGAAAGAAAAAAAATCCGAAGTATAATTATCATTATCATTATCAATTTAACCTAAAAAGCGTCTATAGTACTTGGGTTTAATTAAATTTACCTTAAATTGATTACCTATAATGTAACTAGTTGTTTGATCATCTGATTAATTAATAAGATATGCTTACGTATAATATATGGATTACTTAATTATCTATTTGGTTATGATTGTGTGGTAAATAAATAAAAGGTATGCCTTTTTAAAATAAGTATGTATAACTTGTAAATGTTTAATGATGTTGTTTGTTTTAATTATGCAAAATTAACTTTTCAACATGACGTGTTTTGTTTCAATCATGACAATTAACTACACACAAAAAGTATATTATTATGTTTTTTTCTGTTACTTAAAACGTTACTCTTGTATTTGTATAATATCTTTTTTTTATATTTAAAATCATTGTTCGTTATGGCACATAACAATACAAACTGTGGCGTGCGTACCTTTGTTCATTATTTTATGGAATGATCATAATATTAGTATAATGATACTGATACTGACTGTACTAAATAGTTACGTTTAATAGTACTATTCTATATGTTACTGTACTTATCACTCGTACTTGTGTGGGTGTCCAACTGCTATATGTACAGTTTTATATTTAATTAGCATTTTTATAATATACCTAGTAACACTGACTACTCTACGACGCTTAAATTTGATCAAATTAAATGCTATGAAATCTACTTATGTTGGGATTCTTGCGAAATCTAATAACCGAAAAGGTAAACAATACCATTATACACTTTAAAGGAATTTACGGATACATATGTATTAGATAATTATATAAAAAATGTAGGTAGCAAATAACATATTACGGTTTAACTAATTAAGAATTTCGACAAGAAGTTGAAATATTATTTTTGGAAATATGTTTAGAACTAGATGGCTTAGCAAAACGAGTTCCTAATAGTACTTTATAGATAGTTGTAGATCTAACGGACGGGTACTGACCTAAACTGGAAGTGTAGCTGCACACATTATTCTAAATATACCCTTCTTCTCCAGCTGCCCTTGCAGGGTGGTAACGTTGCTCTTCATTTATTACAAGTGGTAAGTTTATTTTCCTAAACTACACATTTAGCCGTGTTTTAAGGTTTTCCGTGCTACTATTTTTTTTCTTGTTCGATACAGACAAGTGACATATGACAAGCTACTGATTTCCGTGGGATTTTCTTGGGATATGAGTAATATACCATCATATAATAGGACTAAATTAATATGATAATTCATTCCCTTATCTGGGTTTACTATGAATACATAATGTTTGCAGCCACATTTCACATGAAACATCGAGATAAGAATAGGATTTGATACACGACATCTATTCTACAATAATAATATTCTCAAGCCGAAGCCAAGAAAATGGTTATGCTAACAATTGTGCGTTTTCTTAGCAAAGATGGAAAATATCCTGTAAGGAATATCAATAAGATTTTTATTATTATTTTGGATTCTGCGATTCTTTTACTTTTTAAACATCTTTGTTTTTATTACATATTTTTATTACCTTTTTAGGAAATAATGTTCTAGATAAAATTAGGTACTTACTTACTGACTTTGGATTTTTCGTCATAATTTTGTGTTTGTTTTTTTTTTTATTCCAATGAATAGTATATTACTTCAGTTTTCAGTTTTACGTTACTGAAATTTTATTTCATCACGCATGTTTCACCATTTTAAAGTCTTTTTTCCACTTTGAACGTAGATATCCATTTACAGTTGGTACCTAAGTAATAATATTTAATGATATTCCTCATTGGTAGATGAAGATCAAAGATATATAGCATAAGTTATACAACTTGGGACTTAGGTTACTAAACTAGTCGAATAGAAGGAATATAGGCTACAGATACTTACCCTAATAGAAAGAGACTAGATTGGAAAGCGATTAAGATATTTAGCAAAAAATAAATACAAAGATTTATAAAAAATCATTAAGAAGATGAGACTTTCAAATATTAAATTATATTGAAGGACGTAGATAAATGGAGCACCAGCTTGGCTTCTACGGTAGGAACCTAACTAATGAAATTAAAAGTTCGCATAGTATTCTGAAATTACGCAGTTCTGGTGCAATTTTATTATTCCATAAAAATAATTTAGAAAGGATATTTAGTATATAGATACAAGACAAATATTTCAAAATAATACTAAAAATTTTAATGAAACGGAAGATAAACTTATTATTATTATATAAATTAATTTGTATAAATATTTTAAAGTCAATATATACCTACATATTGGTTGGTATAGAAATATGCATACATATTTATATATTTAATTTTACAAATTTAATAAATAATAATACAATACTCTTAAATACGTGCACGTGTAAATTACTAAAGGTATATTAATTGTACATAATATTAATAATGATCAATCTTATTATCAAAAAATATAAGTATAAGTATAAAATGTTAAGATTGTATATCCTATCTCTAATGATATGTCTGCGATACTGGCGGTTATTGCTGATATAGTATAATAGTACTAGTACACAATTATTAATAATTGCACACACGATACGTTCCACAATACACAACTTAACATTGCTATTCATAATTCGCTCGTGGGTTCTGATCGTAGGTAGTTTAA
Organism: Eremobia ochroleuca; assembly: GCA_949629135.1. Taxonomy (NCBI): domain Eukaryota; kingdom Metazoa; phylum Arthropoda; class Insecta; order Lepidoptera; family Noctuidae; genus Eremobia; species Eremobia ochroleuca. The sequence continues at coordinate 1,042,249 of OX451395.1, read as the reverse complement.
ATAATTTGTGATATTATTGAAACATGCAAACCGATACTGAATAAAATATTCAATCAGAACCAGAAATATTATTGATTTAGTAGGTAAATATTAATTTAGTAATAATTGATTTTATTTCACTTGGTAATTTTAACAAAATAATAATTTAAAAAAAATATTATTTTTATAAAATAATAATTTTAAATAATTTTTCAGTGTTTTTTGCTATCTTTACTTTTGTGAAGTACTTTTGTAATGTAATAAGTAAAAGACAAAAATGTGATCAGAACTCACTGAGCGAGTTACGTACTTAAATATACAATAAATATTACATCTTTGTGCTCACAATCTACTGATTAATTGAATTTCGGGAGAATTTGACACGAAAATTGACACTAAACTTACAAATACATGCTCGAGAGAGGTCCTTTGATCTCCACTCCGATGCAAACTTGATATTAGCATAAATACATACATTCAGAATAATTTAAACAGACCTAGTACACACGAAAATTATTTATGAATAAATTATTTGAACGTGTACTTCTCAAGACACATTTCGATCTAAAAAAATAGTTCCTCTCTCTCTATATCTAACAGTCCAAAGTATAAAGATGCTTTGTGCGAAATAATGAAGTTGTGTGCTCCTGAGAACCACTACAAACACTATTGTACTTTGCAGGCTAGGTACTAATTCACAAATTATTCAATGAATGTACCATTTATGAATAATTTAAAATTTGAAAATTATTCTGGCCTTTTTTTTTTCTTCTGATCGGCAACTGATTAATCTTAGCAATTTCTACGACAGTAATAATTTTAACGAATATTATTCACAATAATCACTTTTTTTACTTTATACACTCTCAATTGACATATCGGGCGCGTCACGTTTTCTTGTACAATTATTTTAGTTATCTTTTAATTTTGACTCTTGTTGCTCAGTCGTCTGCGAAATGTTACTCGTGTCGTACGGTCGGGAGGAGCCAAAGAGAGTTTTACAATATTCATATTTTAATTATTTTATGGCTTTTGCAAATTTGGTTGTATCGTAACGATTGTAACCAAATTCACTTCAAGTAAACATTATACATATAGTCTACCATAAATTGTAAAAACAAGTGCCTCGAAGACATTATCAGCGCGGATGACGATCAATTAATTATAATGTTTTATACAAATGAGTGGGCAATCTCAAGGCGCACCTCGATTATTTTGTCGATTTCGAACTAACTTCATCCTCCTATCAAGAGTTCTGAAATCTTGCCTTCATTCATTCATTACCTATTTTAATTACAAAAATATTTAAAGATATTTGAATTCACGTTTAATTTTGATTCTCCGTACAAAATTCCTTCTCAAATATTTGTGATTATTTTCTTTTCGTCCTCTACAATTATCTTCTCCCCGTTCTCTCCCCCCGATCGGTCGACAGCGCCGTGCTGTGTGCTGATGGTACATACCTACCTCAGTAAAGTCAACGACAGAAACATATACTACCTACTCCTGTACACTTAGAGAAAATATACCTCATAAATTATATTATATAATATTAATGTATAAGTTAAGCTTACTTACATCTAATTGAATCAAAAGATTCTGATATGTTTCGTTACCTTGGTTGCAACTTATCACGTTGACTAACTCCCTAGTTATAGCTAATTGATATAATAATTGATATAAATCGACTTAATTGATATAGAAGCGAAATATTGCGCTAATATTGCTGATATAGCATACAAGAATTACATTTGATACTTTCTAAAAATATATATTATAAGTAACATCGCAATGTGTGATTAAATTGAATTAGTATAGTATTCTTTAATAATCTACGATATGTTTATGATTATGTACAGACATCATAACAGTTTTATGTAAAAGTTATTGTATCCATTTGAGTAATTTGTTAAAAGATTGCCATATACAATGGTAGTATAGCTATAAATGTTAACAATGTACTGAAATGTCGCAGTAAGTGCCGAAATTCACAAATTAATATTTTAGGCCCTTACATTATAAGTGCGTGTTATCGACTCGTGCGGAAGTTTTCAAATATCTACCTTAAAACCTATTCTATGAGCTACTTAGCGATATAATTGCGGGAAAAACTTGAATGTAGAATTTGTATGTTTGCCATTAAATATGGTTAATTTTTCCCGAGCTACATTTAAATTTATGGTACGGAAACACGCCAAAAGCTGAGAGAACTTTATTAAGTATGAGTTTCGTAGCTAATTTTGTACCTTAGATCTTTGAAATAAGGTTACATAATCACCAACATGATTAGTACACAGAGTACATTTTCTCGCTCTCCGTCTTTGCTATGTCTCCATACTTTGATTCTTACGCAGATATAATTATATTGTTCATATAATTCTCACATTAGATATAATACTATATACTATTCGAAGGCATAACAGTTGTATTTATATCAGAACAATATCAACAAGAAAACAACGGGTGAGAGCAATAGCGCTTTTAGCGGACAACCATTTTACTTTTGCGTCATAATTATTAGAGCTTTCATTGCGAGAACGAGACACCGCTCTACAAAGTAGATTAAGCGGTCCCTTTCTCTCATTTTTATACTCTTGATATAAAATTTTATATTTTAGTTGTCATCATCGTAAAACCTCGTGTAACCTTTAACATACATCATTTTAGATTTTTGGTAGCTTTTATTTTATAGTTCCAATTAATCACTCTCATTCCATATGAAATGGTGTAAATTGTAACACGTTATTTTATCGCACTTGACGCCATCTTTTTTCTCTCGAGTATCTCAAAGCACTATTGCTAGTTCACTCGATAAATAGTCTACATGACAAGCACAGCTAGTTAATAGACATCTATCAGACAGTAAATAACTCGCCGATACATTACGGCTCAGTGATCGAAGTTCTAGTGCCGACTGTTAGCTTACATTTGCTTGCGAAGTTACACTCTTTACAACCTATTTATCAACTAGCTTCTTCAAACTTTACTTTTAAGGATACATTAGCTAATCCATTAAGAGCTTTTTTTAACATCGTTGTTACAATTTTTCGAGTACGTCTTAAATGTTATTTGTTTTTAAACTCGTAACATCTCTTCAAAGGTAACAACGCAAGAAAATATATTTAACAGTCGACGTCTACCCAAATAGGACATTTATAATTACACAACAAGTAAATTCAAAAATATCGACAACAACACTGATTTCGGAGTGAATTAGAAGCCTTGCCTGAAGGGGTTCTTGATTGTGGGCTGAGGCGCGGGGGCCTGCGGTGCGGGGGCAGGGGCCGGCGCGGCAGCCGCTCCCGCCCGGAAGGGGTTGCTGGCCGTCGGCTGCGGCTGCGCAGGCAACTGTCGCGGCTGACTGTACTGGTCCTGGTACTCCTGCTGGTAACCCTGCTGCGGCTGCTGTTGCTGCTGATCATACCCTTGGCTGTAGTTCTGATACCCTCCCTGGTATGACTGGTCATAGCTGTACGTACCAGGATTCGTATCTACATTCGACTCTTCAGTCCCAGCCACCTGCCCAGACACGTTGGAGTACTCAAGGTGGTTCTTATACTCCCCATTCACAGGCCTTTGGTCTTGCAAGCTGTAGGTTTGGTACTCCTTATCTGGTGGGTCAGCCATCAGGATGTTAGCTTCGTTCTCAAACGGTTTGAAGTCATAGATGTGCCGGAGGTACATGAGCACAGGGGCGTACAATAGATTGCTGAAGGCAATGAACAGGTTTAAGGCAGTGAACCCTATAGCTTCGACCACTTCTCCTGCGATGATCGGGCCGACGGCGTACGCGAAAGAGTATGATATGTCGGCAATCGCGTAGATGCTTCCGTACACAGATGAGTATCGCACGTCCACTAAGTACCCCAGCGTTGGTAGCAAGGCAGTGTCAATGAGCGCGATTCCGAAGCAAATGCCGCAAATAGGGATCATCAGCATCTTGTACGAATTCGCGAAAGGTATGATGAAACAACACAGGCCTTCCAGGGCAAGACCGCCTGCCGCCATCAGCCACTGATGCTGTGGAAACTTCCTTGCCATCTTCACAGTTATTATCACTCCGAGAACGTGGGGGAAGAAGGCTGGCAACCAAATCATTCCGATCTTCCAGTTATCTTTGGTCAGATTGTCCTCCATCCAGAGTGAAATAGTTGGTTCTAGGAACGCTAAAGCTACGTTGGACATCATTAAAGCACCCGCGCAAACAGCGATGTAGGGATCCATCAGAAGCTTCCAGATGGGAGTACTGGGTGGTTTAGGCTCTCTAGCTTCCTTTAGCTGCGTCTTCAAAGGTTTCATCACAAGCAGCAGCATGAATCCGTCCAGCAACGATATTAAGGCGAGGATCAAGAAAGGAACTTCTTTTCCTGCGAATTGGTATAAAGCGCCGCCAAATGGTGGAGCCACCAAGCAACCAAAGCTGATGAAAGCCAGGGCGATACCGAGAGCTTTGGATCTTTCATTTTCTTCAGTAAACCTATCAGCTATCATTGCCAGTCCTGATGTATCAGCGAAGGCAGAGCCCACGCCCTGCAGACTCCTCGCGAAGAACAGCATGCTGTAGCTCCGACCACAGGCGAAGATCGATGTGGAGAGGAACATAATGATGAGTCCGATCATCATGGGCACGTCGTACCCGATCCGGTCGATTAAGGCACCAGAGAATGGGTTGATCATGAGTTGCACGATAGCCTTCGAGGCGAACAACACGCCTGTAGCCGACTCCTGGCCCTCGTGCGATGCTGGGATGATTTTGGTCGGTGTGATGGTCTTGTTACCTACCATGTAGGGTGTCATGGTGACCACATGGTCGTAGCCTGCCTCACCCCACGCGCCGATGTACCGCAGGTAGTCCGGGATGATGGGCACTATCACCATGTACAACATGTTGTCGAGCAACAACGCTATGGACACGATGACCAGAATGATCTTCCTCTGCGACGTCGGCTCCTTGATCTTCTCCCACAGTATCTCCCTCACTTCCCGCACCTCAAGGTTCACCATCGGGATGGCCGCGCTGTCGATCTTCTGCCATATCGTCTGTGGTCCCTCCGCCATCTTGGATTATTTGTATATTTTATTTTATTTTAAGAATCTATCTGTTGTGACTTCCTCTGTTCATCTTCAGGGGAGGGCAAGGACTGCCCTCGTGGTGTTATTTGTGTGTTGCTCACACATTTACGCGGCGTCCTTCAGCGGGACCTCGATTGGGAGTTCGGAACCTGACAACAAACAGAAATGATCATTGTATTATCATTTCATGAGAAAGGGGGATGCTGCAATGTTTCAAAAGGATTGTGAGTCGATCTTTGTTTCTGTTAGTTGTCGTTCCTCTGTCCCGAGTGGTCTTATTAACGAGAGCTTCGATTTCCAAAGACGATTCAGAGTCCTTTTGAACACAAACACAAATTACTAATACGTCACACATTATAACATTCACACAAATAAAACAAAGAGCAAAGGTTCATTATTGTTTATAAAACCGTTCAATCAAACGTTTTAATGATTCACTGTTGATTTAGGACATGACTTTGTTCATTACCGTACTAATTAAAATAAAATGAATGTATCTTATATACTGTCCTATTAATAAATCGATGTATAACAGATAACAGTACATTACCGGTTATTTTAGACTGAACGCAATTTGTAGACGTTCAAACCAAAGCGGAACCCAGCCGCTTTCACCCAAAGAGTCAAATGAAAACTCAAAGACGTATTCTCACGCTGATGGCAATGTATAGTATAGGTATTCTAAGTTTTTTATTTTACTTTCATTGATCTTAGTTTAGTTAAATTTTAGCTTTTGTTTTCCTGTCTTGCAAATATCAGTATGTACCACACTTTGAAAATGTCGCAACCCTGAGACTAGCCATTTGTCTGTATCTTGGGGACTCCCAAGATACAGGCAAACGGCTAGTCTGAGGGTCACCGTCTATTCTATTCTTGTACAAATTGTGATTGATAAATAAATTTGAAATTTTGTACCGGTATATTAATATTAAGGCTATTCGTTTAAAATTCAAAACAGCACGTCATTTCAAGGTCCGAATGATTGACATTCCTTCCCTCCTTGCAGAGACGGTAATTGTAACAACTTGTTTAACCAAAATCCAATTTACTAGGTCCCCCGTTGCCAATGTCATTATAGCGAAGGGAGCTTACGGCGCGTTTTCGTTTTTTTTCTCACAAAATGGCGCGTGTTCAATCAGAAATGTTTTCCTATTAGCTTTGACAGCTTATTGGATATATTTTGTAAGAATTTTCCGTAATATGTGATCTTTATTTATGAAATGTCGATTGTAATAATTTTTTCTTCGTTTTTGATGGTACACTTCTGTTAAAATTGGGTTGAATGGTAGATTCGGAAAGGCTAAAGTAATAAACTATTGCATAACACCCGTATATATTTATTAGTTAAAGGACATCTGGAAAAAGCTTATTCATTCCTTCAATTTCAGAAAATATACGGAAATAACAATACGAAAGACTGAAGAAATTAAACACTGCATTTATCTCGATCCCTACAGCAGAGAAAAAAACTAACTAACCAACCAACTGCCAACATTACTATTACTAGTCATGAACAAAACAAAATCTAAACCTACGATATTTGTAAGAAGTAATCAACTGAAGCCGTTCAATACTCTGCTTACCCTCCTTTGTATTCAGTCTCGTTAGAAACGCAAAGGGCGGAAAATCCCTCGCAAGACTTCGCACGAGATGAGAATTTCAATGAGAAAAGGTAAAAATGCGGAAGGAAAAGAATAAGAGTGATTAGGTCGCACAGTTTTTGTTGCTGCTGAGTCAATTCGGGGAGAAAGAAAAGAAGTCTATTGAAATTGGACTCGCTGTTGTTTAGCTAATAGGATACGAGTAGTTAGTCAGTTTTGAGGATAGATTTTACACAGCTGTGCACTATTAGAGAGTGATGAGGTGTATTCAAAAAACACTTAAATCATAGCCCACCGCTAACACCTTCTGGATACAAATAGCAGTGAGGAAGTCATACCAAATTCAATGAACAAAATATTCTATTATCCATAGAAAAAACATTTTCAAAAAAAAAAAAACTACCTACTTCCAAAAAAAAAAACACTACTGAGTGAAAAAATAACTTTAATATCAGAAATCGGTGTCAAAAAACGAAAATGCGGAGCCAACGACACCGACTTCCACAATTAAAGTTATTTTACACTTGGTAGTGTTTTTTTGTAAATACCTACATTGTTTTTGTTTTTCACTTTTTAATTGTACCTACCCCACACAAATTCAACAAACACTACTTGCTATGTAAATATCAGTGTCAGGAAATTATTAAAACATCATCAAGATAAACTAAGTGGACAAATCGTATTATTAAAGCTAACTCAAAAACTACCCAAGCTATTCTAATCAAATTTATTTATATGGGACCACCCCTGAGGTATACCATATCCATTAAAAACGATACATAGATATACAATTGCAGCCAAGCGGTGCCAAGCTAAGGTGCATTGAGGAATTGAAGACACCGACTAGAACAATCATCAAAATTCGCATAGAAATGCCGGAGATGCAGTACATTTATGCATGTAACTCTGTACATAAGAATAATTACATAATGTATTATATACTAAAACTTTTTTGAAAGTATGTAAATCATGTTAACGAAAGAAACATAAAAATCGGTTTATTAAGTTTTGAAAAAATCGCGGACATACATATATTGCGGGTCGAATGCAGAACCTCCTTTTTTTAAAGTCGGTTAATAATATGTAAATATCCGACGTGAATCAAGACCACATAAAAGTAGGCACACCCAGTCATCAAGTATTAAAAAATAATAAATAAAGCAAAGCTTCGAACGGGCACAGTATTATAATGAAACTTCAGGCCAAGGCTGTGTGTTTGCGGGTCATGGCGACGATATGGTAAAAAGTGCGGGGTTTTCTGTTTCATGGGGTATAAGTTATGAAGGGAGGAGGTGAACGTTAGGTTACGAGTATGTGACGTGTGAATTTAAGCCCAATCAGCTGAGGGTCTAGAGAAGGTAGACTGGGTCCAATATATATTGACATCATCACTATGTCATAGTATAGCGCTGGATATGGGCTTTCCCTTATGCACACAAGGGATCTTCTCCAAATATACCAGTCGTCCTAAGCGCTTCTCTTCCACGTCTATTATGCGCACAGCCAAAGTGTGGAACTCTCTGCCACCGTCTGTGTTCTCTTCCACATTTAACCCAAAGCAAGTGTGAACAGGCCTCGTCTGGGCACGCTCGTTCCATCATAGACCCCATCCATTGCTTTCATCAGGCGTCATAGAGGTCGAGAGGAGGCCCAATTAGCAATAAAAAAGAACCGTTTTTTTATATTTACTAGCATGCCTACTTATAAATGATTTTACTGTGTGAACATAACGGCTTTGCCCATCACAATCATTTTTGACACTGAAATACGAATCTCAAAAACTCTTCTCACAAAACTCTTCTCTCTGTGGGTAGCAACATGTCATAGCTTGCACCACAACTTATAAGCATTTCAGTGTAAGTAATTTAGCAAATTGTTAGAGGCAGGAAGTGTCGCGTGTCGCCGCTAGTTTGACCTGTGCAGCATGTAGTAGGTAGGTTAAACATTACTAGAACTAAAGAATCGAGTGTGTTTGCCCAACTTTTGTATCCGCATACTGCTGCTAATACTTATGTAGTCTAACGATTTAACTCATTATATAATTTTGTTTCATTTCACTCATAACACCTAGGTACAGTCAGCTTCAAAAAGATGTATGCATCGCCCAAAATTCATTTGATAGTCTATAATTGAAGTTCAATAATACTGAATCCATTTACGGTCACCAAAGTAGATAAGTAACCAGGGCTGTCGGATATAGTTGAAATTTTGTAAGAAATCGATGGATGTTTTCGAATGAAATTTATTTTAATTAATAGAAAACAAACAGTTAATTTATAAAATTAAATTTCATTCGAAAACATCCATCGATTTCTTAGTAAACTTTAGTTATATCCGACGACCCTGGTCACTTATCTTTTTTGGTGACTGTACTACTACAATTTAGTGTGATATTGTTTGTGGTTATTGATACAAAATTATGGAACAAAGATTTTAGACAGTTAAAAAGTTTTTGTCAATGTACATATCTACCTATACAATTTTTTCAAGCTGACTGGACTCACTACAACGGGTTACCCATTGTGGTGAACAAAAGTATTTTGTTTTGCTTAACTTGTATTGAACAGCGTAATTAAGTTACGATTTTGGTATTACTAAGTGCCTCTAGTTATAGTAAAAGTTATGTAATTATGATAAGTGTGAATGAATAATGTCAACGAATGTGCGCGTTATGAAAGGAGTGATGGGGCTATGGAGATATGTCTTGACGATGCGTGAGCGTGTGTGATCCATCGCCGCCCGTTCGATGTCCATTGTCCACCACGCACAGGATGGATGGAAACCAGCACATGAAGTAATTTTTTGCTCCGTTGGTGTAATTGCTGAATGGCATTCCAGTGTGAGGATAAATAAATAAATAAATAAATAAATAAAGTAGGTAGCTGGGGGACGAGGCATTAGGTAATAACGACAACAGATGTTCGTTTACCCAAATATACCTACGAGGCACACATAACCCTATTTTAGATTTAACTAAAAGACCCGACGAACAAGCGAAATATTAAAGCCATCCTCAGGCTTCTTCACGGTGACAGCATTCAATCGTAGTTGGTAAAGAATTACCCTGAATTAAATTGACATTTAATTCAGGGTAATTCTTTACCAACTACGATTTCAACTCATTTCTCTGACGAGAATCTCGAGTTGAAAGAAAATATAGTATCAAATGAATACAGCTCAATCAAAAGGTAAAATAAAAGACATAAAACGCAATATTCCTCTTCATTCCGATTTCCACTAAATAAACCTCCATGTTAACGTAATCAATTAGCTCACAAGAGGCTCCTGTATCCCCTCTCGTCCTAAGCACTCTTCAGAATGGACAAATGAGCAAACAGACTGATATAAATACGATATAAATAGTACCACGCTCACATACGTGCTGGGGAGATAGGTAGTAAAGAGAAAATATTTGCTTTAGAAACGTGATATATTATAGGTGTCTTCTAGAAGTCTGGTCTAATTTAATTGGACCGGAAAAAGCTGTATCCTTGAGGCTAATAATCAACAGCTATTTTTGTATTAGTGAAAACTTGGTGGGTGAGGAATACGTAACGATACGTACGATGGGATTCATTATGTAACTAGTGACCCGCCTCTCGGTTTTTGGGACTTGCAAAACTTTGAGATTTTCGTGCTATCTGGGTATATAAGTTAAAACCTTCCGGAATAAATTGTCATAAATTATGGTGAAAACCATAATAAAGCATCGACATCTGTTGCGAATCTTAGAATAACAGCGCGGTCATACCGACTGACACGAAAAGCGACTTTAATGTATAATATATTGGTATAGATCATAGGAATGTAACTTTCTTATATCTATGGTATAGATAGATATAGAAGATACCAAAAATGCGTGTGTTTTTCCCTCCCATCGTAGCTCGTAGCGCTCGCACTACGGCGTAGCACAGTGCTACGACCAATTAAAATACAGAATTGCGTTTTGTATCTCAACCTCTGATATAAAACTTAATTAATTTTAGTGAAAAATGGTCTTCTTTGATTTAGAACTGTACGCTCGCGTAGCTTTTGTAGTTTAGAATACTCACTAGCAATTTCGTCAAGCTGTTAATGCTTCACTCGTCTTCAGTTAAGTAGTCAGGCAACCGCGACAAAATAATTGTGAATTAACAAAAGAAAAAAAAAACACATTTACTCATTAAAAAAAAACTCAAATGAAAATATTCACGTAACCCCTACATAAGAGTTACAGAGTAACCTGTACCACGCCGCCAACTCGAAGTTACTTAAGCTCAGGTTAAGTTATCGATCCGTGGCGTGCCCGGCCGCACTTACACCGGCCGCACTTACACCGGCCGCACTTACACCAGCCGCACGCGAGCCCGAACTTGACGCTTGTACTTAAACGTGAAGTATTTTATTATTGTTATGGGTATTTTGGTTGTTAAGGTCGAATGGTCACTGGTTATTGAGAATTTGTAGGTATGATGGCTTTGGATTTTAGTATAAACTTGAGAGTATGAAAGCTTATCTTTATGATACGTTTGGCACTTAGTGGCTAGAAATATGGTCAAAATATTGCGCATATTATTTCGTATGACTTTACCATTCAACCTTCACGAATATTTTAGAAAGTAATGATAATTGATGATATTCCATGACATAGTCATTCAATATGGTTAAATGAACTTGGAGGGTTGTGTTGATGATTTTATCATTTAATAATTCTATAAATACATACTTGTTACGCTCGCGAATCGTATTTTGTTCAACATACAACCTGACACTGGCTTGCAAATAGCAAAAAAAAAAATGAATTTCGCGGACTATCCTGAGCTTTCCCCTTAAGAGATAAACGCTATTTTTATATTTAGAAGAAAAGACAATCAGCTTGGGTAGCTGAGGGCCCCGTCTGCATCTGAAATAATCACTTTTACCTCTAGGTCAGCAGCCTCCAGGAATAATAAATAATCCAAAGTAAATATTTAAAATACGCCTTTTATCGTGTCGGTCTAGCGAGAGTGCCAAGCCCTTGCTCTCCTACAGTATAATAAATATCAAGAAAATAACTTGTTTTCTTTCTCTGTTTGAAATAATTTTAAGTTACCTACTATTTATTTTGCTCCTTATAAGTACGCAGCATAAGAGCGTAATCACGCTATAATGTCCCCACAGGCCGTAGTTCACCACGCAGGCCCAGTGCGGACTGGTAGACATGTAACGTCTTCGATTTGGCTCTAGGACATGCCGGTTTCCTCACGACAAGACGTATAAGTACTCGTGACTATATAAATGCTACAGAGTACTCGCTAACTATTTCAAGGATATTTTAAAAAATGAAAGGAAATAATAAATGTATAAAAAAGCATTACCACCTATAAACGCGTTAACATAAAAACTTCCGGCTTGGGGTTTTCCGCCTAGCACGAATTTCTAGATTAAGAAAATAAACTACTGAATCACTATCAAGATCGCTCACGAAAATAAACCCGTAAACTGACATAATTCACGATAACAATACGTAACTAATAAACGAGCCCCATACTAACCCATTAGCTATGGTTATAGCCCCATAACTATGATTTCATTAACCGTTACGTCGCGGGTGTGGGGGGCTGTAAGTTCTTATTGTTGGAAATAGGACAGGATGGAGGACAGACAGGTTGCTGCGTCACCCACTTACTGTACAAATGGAATAGAGTAAGGAAAAAGTCTTCCTGGTTTTTGTCAAAAGAAATCATTGAAATCCTTATTCTTAATTTCGATTTGTTTGTTGTGATGTAGTTCGTTTGTAGCTTTTAACTGCATGTGCATATGAAGTGTTCATTTCTTATTATTTAATACTTACTGTTTTATGCTAGACATAGACATTCATATGCAAACGGGCTTGTGGCTAATAACAGCCGCACGTGTCGATCGATCAGGTTAAGCTACGCTACAATCCTTACATACCAAGACCCCTCCGTGCCTCGGAAAGCACGTTAAGCCGTTGATCCCGGCCGTCATTCGTGGATATTTGACAGTAGTTACGGGTCGTCAGAAGCCTGAAAGTCTGACAACCAGTTTTACCAAGGGATATCGTACTACCCAGGGTTGTGGAGGTCAGATACGCTGTCGCTCCATACTGGTATTCAGCTACATGCGGTTAGACTGGAAGCCGACACCAATATAGTTGGAAAAACCCTAGGCAGATGATGGATGGATTCATATTGTGTCGCAAAAAACTTAAAGTCAATATACTCGCCAGTCTTTACTTGTCGTAATCATAATGATGATAAACATAAAACGCACGACGAACGTATTTATACGTTATATTGCGAAATGTCGCAATATAACGTATAACTAAGTAATATAAGTAATAAACATACTTAATGTTTATTTTTATTTAATTCAATCAAGTTTTAATAGTTGAGTACTTCAATATTAAATATCTCTTCGTAAAATTTTATTAATCTCTTAAATAAATTGCAAAATATAGTTTTGTATAATTTAGATTTTTTTTTTTAATTTTGTAAATGGATGAACCATGGATCCGTTTATTATGATATTTTGATGTTGACTTGAAAGAGCATGGGAGTTGAGAATATGTCATGCTCGCCTAAATGTCTCACTGATGGTGGCGCGTGTGTTGGATCATTCAGTTCCCTACAAAATGGTTCAGCTGGATGGTGTTGATCCACGCGTCATGTTGGTGAACGGGCGCCGTCGGTTGAGACTTGTCATCTCTTAACTGCCAGGGCTTATTTTTAAACATACATATTGTTTTATTTGTTTTTTTTTTACATTGTTCTCACATATAGAAGCAAAAAGATTAATGATAAAATAATGATAAGCGTTAAATTGCACGCTGCCACAATAATACGAACATAAAAACTCAGCACGTACTACAAATAATAACCTCCTAGGTTCAAGGTTGTATAAATCGCCTCTACACTGCATAAAGTTCAGCGCATTGCAGAACTACCTGTATATTATATAACGTATATTTTCGATGTAGCGTCTACCTCTAGTAAAATGGCCGCCACGCGAGTAACGAACTGAAGGCTATTAATCATAATACGAGTACCATAACACTGTTCAGGGCCCACTGCCAGTCGCTGTATGCGTGCGACCTGTGGGTCAGTCATGCACAGGGCTCGTACAATGTTCTACGAGTCCAATATAATAACGCATTCCTGGTCATGCTGGGGTTGCCGCGCTTCTGTCGCGCGTCGGGGATGTTCGCGGACGCACGCGTTCCGGATTTCGGTCCGCTGCTGCGTCTGCGAATCGCATCACTGATGCGTCAGGTGCGCGACAGCCCCGACAGCCTCGTGGCTACTGTAGCCGGCAGGGTGGATGGCCAAGTACCTAATATGACACAGGCCGTCATTCAGATTTGTGAGACAATAAGTTTCATTTAAGGTGTTTTTGTTAGTAAGTGCCAACTGGTTTACTATTATGTTATGAATCTCTGGTCTGAAAATAAAGATTTATTATTATTATAATACCACGCGCGTTTACAGCCGCAGAGGCAGGTTATTGATGTATGTAAAATAGTGGTTCTATTTCTGTATTCTATACTAGTCTAGCGTGTAACACAGTCCTTGGATCTGGCTTAAGCCGCATTGGAATTGAGGCTAGTAAAATCAATCAATTAATATGGCCAAACTCTACTCTACAGTATGAGTTGTTTTTATGTTACAGAATAGCATATGTATATAGAGAAGAAGACAGGCATCGAACTGGCGATCGAGATATCGTTAGAATGAACCCATCCGTAATGTAGGGTTATGATGTTTGAGCTTGAGCATATTTAAACATCTTTACGAATAGGTACCTTCGAGCTAGGTTACATTACTACCTCGTCTGTACGAGAAATAAACTAACACATCGAACCCCCAACAAAAGAAAGCTATTCCAGAGTATTAGTCACACGAAAGAGGCACTTTTACTCCTTCAATAGAAAGAATAATACAATTTATTTCACACAGCGTTTTTAAAATATTATCTCTGTTTAGTCTGACAAAAACAGTGCCGTGACAGAAATACGTAATGGCTGGGGCTCTGCTCGCCCCCTAACTGGATTATATTGAAGGTAAACAGTCGCATTAAAATGAAATGAAATTGCAATTTCTATGGGAGACGGACTCCCCGTGGAGTGTACAGGCGCACGACATTATTGCATGTGGAATAATTGTTTTTTTTTTTTGCGTTGAATAAACCGTGCTGTATGTTAATGGTTCATTTATTTCACACCCGTATAATTTAATAAGCCATGCAATTTGATTGTATAAACACGCTATGTGACGTGGCCTTTTGTTACAAACTGAAGTATTTTGTAGTATCTATACATATGAAAGGTGCAATACAAATTTGTATACTCGAGGCGGCCTATCTTTTTTTTTCAAGGTTACTCAGAAGCTGGATTTTAGGGTATTTCGGGTAATTAAAATTATTAAAAAAAATCTTCAGAATCATAACAAAATCAAGAGTACATTATATCACACATTAAAACATAACACGTTCCTAAAAACTACGCCAATATTAAATCACAAAAACGATCGCTATTGAAGCTATAGTCCGACATTTTGACCATATTCTTAGAAATTAAATTAAATGTATTTTGCAAGCCATCAAAAAGGAAAGCCATCGTGTCGTTTTCTCTAGTTTTATGTTGTCAGCAAGCCCCAAGCCTTCCGCCTTTCAAAAGTAAGGGTGGTACAGCTCTTACAAAAAACGGTCTAAGAAAAGTCGACAACTTCGCTAGAAAAACTTCATCTTAAAAACATTTCTCAAAAATTCTGTGAAAAAGCAATTTTTTTTTCCTGACATGATAGCCTTTGGGGATGCTTTCCGTCCTTTTATAGTTATTATACAAAAGCCTGGGCTAACAGTCTAAGAATATTTTATACGAGGAAAGGATTCTATCTAAGACAACGAAATCTATTGCAGCATTAGGAAATACTGCATTACAATATTTTAACATTCATCCTTCTTTAAAATTTATAATTATTTAACTTCATTTTTGGTACTTTGCTTGACCAGAAATGTTATCTTTATAACTATATTTTTGAAAAATGGAATTTTCTTGTGTCATGGAAGATTTTTGTACCAAGTTTTGTTATGAGTGTGTTGTATTTTATATTTTTTATATATTCAGATGCTATTATCAAAGTTATACGTGTTTCTGTGGCGAAGAATTGTTTTCTTTCTTTTTTTTTCGCTATCTATTGCTACAAAAATTATCCCAAACTGACAATATCATCGTGGATTAGTTAATAATATTACAACTTTAAAGCTCAGCCAAAAACCTTTCTTCTTTTATCTTGAATACTTGTGAAAAACAATTCAGCCACTTTCTTTTCTGCCTTTGACTTGGTCGAATTGCCCCAGGCAATTCATACATTGTTCCCGAGGCACCTTTGTTTCACTGAGCCATAAAATAAAATTAGGTTTAGTTCAGATAACTGGGTTACCATGGTTAGCTGTGTTTAGGCACATTGTTTCTATTTGCTTTATACCTGCATCAATTTATTGTTATGTTAAATGCACATAATTCAACGACTCTTATATCCTGATAAAAAAAAAATGATTATACACCTAACATTGCGATACTCAATAGCTACTTTCAAAACTCCTTATAAAATAATCATAAAACTATCAAACGCCAATACGTCGTTTAGATGTACAGGCGGCTCTTCAAAGGGCAGGTGAGTTAGGGCGAGTTAATTTCGCAGGGGAGGCTCCCTCTCCCAGGGGAAGGGGAGGCAGGGGAAGAGTGACCTGTCCCGGTCTAGTCGAGGGGAGAACCTTTGAATTTTTTATACGCTTTTTTGGTGAGCACTTTGCGAATATTTTCCAGTCGTGCTATATTTTTGTTCGTATGAAATAAATATAGGGCTGGTCGTGAATTCGGGATGAATTTAAAATCTTCCGTTGTACTTACTGTATTATTACTAAATTAAGTAATTAAACAGTCTCCTGTGCTTACTGTTACATTTAAGGGCTATCCCGAAAGGGCACATGTGTGTTTTCAGATTTCGAGTTCTTAACGGAACTCTTCAACATAGAGCAACCAGCTGTTTTTAATTGTGTTATCGATTCGTTACTTTTTCATATTCGTTCTTCGCAGAATAGTCATTATTTCTTCATGATAAGATGACTATACGAAAATTTCCATTAACGTCTGCCTAGGGTAGGTACAAAGTGACGTGGTATCACAAAGGTGGTGTCTGTCGGGGGCAGTGCGATGCACCGCTGTGACGTCACAAAGGGCGAGACCTACCCTGCTGCGCGCTTTGATCGGTGCTCAGGGGACATTCGGCAAGTAGGTAGGTGTGCTATGAAAGGGTCGTAGAATAAACTATAGACGAGAAAGACAATGACAATCAAAATAGGAAAACGTGTTGAATTTTTAACAGACCCTTACTAAACAGATTCGATGTGAGGATCGAAAGACAGTTTGAGTGTGTTACACATGGCAATGTTTCTTTTAATTCAATTATTGTAAGTACATATTTTTGTGAGTTTGGCTCATTAAAGGTTGTTACAAATAGGCAAAAGGACCAGTTCCTGGAAGAACTTGCGGGAGGCCTTTGCCCAGAAGTGGGAAAGTGGAGGGTAATACAAAAAAATAGAGTTCGAATTAGAAGTTACTAAGCTTACTTGCTTTGTTTGCTTGCTTATACGTGCTACTTTTCAGCGTAACTTCTGTTTTTAGTTCTTGATTGTGGCAGTTCCAGACGTAGTTGTAGGACGAAAGTATAATAGCAGTTAAATCATGACATTCTGGACCTACCCTAGTAAGTATCAAATTTTATAATCTGCTGATCTATTCTGTAAAATCTCACCGTGGAGCTGTCAATAGTGTCAATGTCAAACAGTAGGGCACCAGGTGGAATGACAGCTCACTTCGGTGTCACTTCACCTAAGTTTTTCATGATATTTTTTTTTAACTTAACGCTTGACGGAGCAATCCATCCCGATTAGTCCATATCGGCTCAGGGTCGAGTTGAGTGGAAAAAGGAAAACGGGGCCTTTGCCCTACACGGGGGGGGGGGGGGGCAATGGAGGCTGATTCTATTTTGTATATGGTTTTTTCTTTTTGCATAGATGAGAGATGAACCCTATGACATTCATTCAGACATGTATTTCCTTTCATAATCTTTTTCGAACATATCCAATAAGTACTTGTTTTTTCAATTATTCCTTTGTCACAGTATCCTATGAACAATTCGGTATCTGTCATGAGCACGAGGCTCGCAGCTGTGAGGTAACAAAAGCCGAGCCAGTCCCGCTGGGTCTTTGATCAAAAGCAGAAGAAGTTACATTTGTATTTGTGTAGGACTATAGGCAAATATAATTTAAGTAAATTATACGGGAAAATTTTTGCTAGCCTACGATTGTTTGCAAAGTCTGGAGATAAAATGTAAATCCTTCTGGATTAAAATGTAGATATTAATGAGAAAAGTATTTCTAATCTGGCTTGGCCTGACAGTTATAATTCTGGTATATTTAAGCTGGCTTGGCTATTAGAATTTTAAGGTACGATATTATTTCCTGACATTTCGGCCCGTGACCTCGGGTTGACAATACATAATCTAAATTTTCTAGGACGTACTTCGTAACGTGAAAATTTGTACATTTGGTGTGGTTTACTAATAACCTGTAAAATGGTTCTCATATATAGCGTGTATTTTTTGCAATGTCAGCATATTCAAAATAAAGACTATCTATAATAATATGTTAAAGATTATATGCTTTCCTATAATATATAATTATTAACTAAGAAAACTTATTATTTTTAACGGGCTAGTTTTTTTTTACAAATCAACCACTCAGTCACCATTTCACCCCACAGTCCAATCAAACTTACAACTTACCATAATACACTAGCTAGGTACACCCCACGCCACCATGAAATCAATTAAAAAATCCGACACAACAAGTCTCCCCTGCAGCAAAAGGTCGAGGGTCCTCGAGCCGTGCCGTATCGCAGCCGGACGTTGTGCTCCGCCAGGGTACGAGTCTGGCCGCTATTGTTCTATATGTTGTAAGTTTTTGTCCTAGGGTTGTAATAGATATTTGTAAAGATTATATTGTCTTTCTTTTGAATAGAGATGGTTGACTGTGGGTTGAGCTTAGCCACTGCTTTTACTTACTTGCAAATTATTCAATTAAACTTAATCAACCCTAAATACCTTTAACTCGACAATTCGGAGTTGACTTATTAGACAGAAATCTTTTGTACACACGACGACATATGTCAAGCTAAACATTTCCAATGTAAGCTGACTTCTCATTGTACTGAAAGCCTACACAATGTCGGTCAGCTTAAACGGGAAATGTATACCTTGATATACATTATGTGGCATGACCACATAATGTATATCAAGGTATACATTTGTGCAAAAGCATCGAACAACAAAAAACAACAAAATATTTCAGTAGTTATCAATCTACGAGCACGAAGTAAATTAACTTGAAACGCGAGACGACACGATGCCAAAGTTCTTAACTCGATCCAATACAAAAGAATCCATTATTTTCGCGAAATAATACTAACAACTTTCAGCGTCACTTGACATGTTAAAAAAATAAAAATGACAACCCTTTATTTGCTGTTTAGATAATCTAAACTCGACTTTGTCTCCACAAGGTAAGGTTTAGTAAAATTGTAGCTACAGTATTAACCAACTTGGTATTTTTCTTAGCGTTTCATTTTGCGAGGAGAACGGGGCAAACTGGATTATATCGCGGGTCCCAGGGGAGGCGGGGATGTGGGGCACAGTGGGAAAAGTTTACATAAGTCAGCTGTAATCTTGTTTGGGTGGAAGGGTTCTAGGCCTTATTTATTTAAGCTGGAGGCCATGCATTCGTGATGTTATCCGAAAGTTGTGGCCCCTGGTAGTAGTTTACGGAGCTCCGCTCGCTGGTGGTGGCTGTTGATCGAAGTGGTTTAGTTTCTGTGATATTTGTCGGGTATTGAACTGGATGGTTTGGTACTGCGTGGTTACTTCCAAAATCAAAAGGTATTAAATATTTAGTCAAAATAAAGTAGAAATAATATGTTTTACTATTCCATCAAACTTTAAATTGTTATTACATGCTTAGATTATCGGCGAAGGAAAACCATCGTGAGGAAATCGGCAAGTCATAGAACCAAACATTCGAAGACATGTGACCTCTACCAACCCGCAGTAGACCCGTGTGGTGGAATACGTCCCACTTTCTTTCATCGAGAGGAGTCCTGTGTCCCAGCAGTGGGAACATTATGGACTGATGAAGCTTATCAGCATTGCGAAGTGGTTCACAATTTAACATTACCTACTTTAAAAATTTTGGAGACGACTAGCAAAACTTCTTGGTAAAAAAGTTACCAATATCTCTGAAACTCGCGACTTCAGTATATATTTTTTTTGTCACAAAACACGATTACCTAACACAAAGCACTTGATCACTCGAGCCCCGGGGGCTTCCACTGTGTTCGGCTCTCCCCGTTTTGTGCTACAAGAGCCCCGACCTCCTCACACAGAATACCTAATAACTACGTATGTAGGCATGACTACGAAGTAATGCGTTTAGGATAATATTATATACACCAACGTTGGTCATTAGTATTAAATTGGAGCACGTATAATATGCGTAGAAGTTTTTGGAGATCATGGTACGATAAGGGGTAAGGATAACGGTAACCTAGTGACTCGACACACAGTAAGTGTGCATACACACGAGCGACACGCCGCGACGCGATCGGACGCGGTGACCCTATCGATTGGTGCCATAAAAGTACAGAATGCTATTTTGTTGGAATGTAGTCGGTTCGATTCCCGGCTGTGGCAAGCGTATTTTAAAAATCTTTAAATGCAGTTTTGTTTCTTTATAAAAATAAAGGAATGTTTCCTTTGAATAAAATTTGCTGTCTTCAGTATTTAGAGTAACTACTTTCCCTTCAGGTACGCTTCGAAAATTCCACCTTGTATATGTATCCCTTTTAAAAGATGGGATTATTTATTTTTAACTTGTCATGCGGTATTCAAAATTAATCAACCGTTTATTGGATGACTACCTAATGCACGAGACTTTGTCCGCGTTTTTGAACATAAAACTTATCCTTTAGCACTCAATAGCGTACTGAGCCATCTGTTAGCTAAAGAATTTCTTCAATCACCGCAAATGCGTGATACACTATCAATCACAAATTCATTTTGAAGGATATTGTTAATTCCACTGCTTCAATTGTAAAAAAAAAATGTGTCTGCTCAACAACGTAAATAACGCAATGAATGTTGTTGAATTTGTCAAAAAGAAAGTTATTGTGTTGCGCAACTACCCCGCAGTAATTCCGTAGATTACCTTTTATAAATAAATAGACAAATAATTTTACCTCTATAAAATTAGTTTAGATTTATTGAGATTGAAAAGCCCTGGGGGTTTACTAATTACAGTAACTTCCGTCGCGATTTCAAACTAAACAATCACCAGTTCAATACTTAACCTACCTAGGTTAAGTACTACAGATATTAATCTGGCATAACAAGCTACACTTCCCACACATAATTCGCGAATCAACAAAGGAAATTGTCACTCTCGAACACAATTCTAACTCGAAGCATTTGATCGCTAAACCCTCTTCACCCTGGGCGGCCACTTCACCCCTCTCGCCTCGCAGAGGAGGCTGGGCGCAGTGAGTACTCCCCGACCTCCTTATACAGAATACGGAGTTTTTTTTTTTTTTTTTAACCACTTGTAAAGTTGGAAACGAAATTAATTTTATAAGGCTTTTGAAAAAGTTTTCAAGAAGTCACTAGTTTAATAAATCTTATAATGCGGATTTAGAGTCGATATTTTTTATTTGTCATTTGATTCGATTAGATAAATAAGCCCTGTACGTTTTTATTGAACAGGTACTTGATTAGGTAACGTCACATCGTAACAAACAGGTGCAGTGGTGGCCCAGTGGTAACAGCCGCGACTTGCGAGTTTGTAGGTCGTAAGTTCGAACCCCGACAGGCTCATCATGTTTTGCTCTCAAAACGGTGAAGGAAAACATTGTGAGGAAACCGGCATGTCCTAGAACCAGAAAATCGAAGACATGTGACATCTACCAACCCGCAATGGGCCCGCGTGGTAAATACGGCCCACTCCCTCGCACCAAGAGGAGGCCCGTGTCCCAATTCTCCTATATTCCTCAAATGGGTAGATAGAGGTGTATTGCTTTGTTAGGTTACTTAGTATGTTTTAACAATAGTCATAACATATCGCTGTTGACTATCGTAAATTTACTAACGTTGCTTCGAACACTACGCCGTACTGTTAAATTAATTATTGCTAGGTTAACATTTTTCCTTTTCTTAGGGTTCCGAAGTCAACAAGGAGCCCTTATAGTTTCGCCATGTCCGTCTGTCCGTCCATCCGTCCGTCGGCAGCTTAGCTCAGAGACTCTTAGTATTAGATAGCTATAATTTGGCATGGGTATACAAAGTGGTAAAATAAAATCATGAAAAAAAATTTTTTAGGGTAGCTCCTCTACACGTCAAATGGGGATGTGTTTTTTTCTTGTTCACCCCAAACCTATAATTGGCGACTGTGTAAGACCGCGGCTATTGTGATCTATAGTACTTAAGAATATTATGTATAGAAGCTGTTAGTGTACTTTAATAAATAGATAAGTAAAACACTTCACCAGAACTATACTTACGGTGTGGCCGACGTGAGAATGCGTTCTTGACACATGTCAGTTACAAAAGAATACGCGTTTTTCGAATTTGATCTTTATTAGCTGCTAGAATTGACGCACTGACAGGTGTCAGGAACGCATTCTCTCGACTGTAACATCAAATTTTAGTTTGGTAACTATCCAAAAACCTAATTCTGGCTTGTGACAAGATTACTATTTTGGTACTTTACTAATAATTAATTACTTTACTTTACTTTCCTCAATTTATTGAAAGTAAAAACTTTTCATTCCACACGATATTTCCGGTGTTAAGCTTTACGTTGCTGACTTTACAAGTAATCCGCCCCTAAGACGACCCACTGACCTTTCTTTCCTTTCCTTTTTATGTGTGCAAGTATCGAAAAATGTAGCCAACTAGTTTTCGTTTTCAATAGCTGTAGAGGGTACAAACGTATTTTCTGATAGTTTATGACGACAGCTCCGCGGTGCCTCGGGAATATTTACCGTTCTGTACGAAAGACTTCGTTTAATATTTATTCGGTTCGCTGCCGCTGTGGCGGATACCTTCAAGCGAGTGTTTATTGGTGCAACCCAGTGATATATTTTTAGTAGTTACTTTTATGAAGACTCTGGGGAACAAGTTAAATGGTCTAGTTTATGTAAAAGTCTAGCTTTCTGGGACTGAATCCTTAAGTTACACTATATAAGTCTTTTGCTTTACTTGACCTTGATATTGGTTCAATCAATTTAAATCTGCTTTAACTGGTTGAATGTCGTAATTACAAAAACAATTAAAAAGCCGTTGTTTCTCGCGTGGATCTACGTTTCGGAACACGAAGGGTTAATAGTGATTGGCCACAATGCCAAAAACAGTCCTAATTCTTTTACCTATTGTGATATAGTAATTTTATTTGAGGTGCATCGTCTTCAAAAACGTGGAATGTACACCATGTATACAGATAATGAAATTTATATTGTGTCTGCTAACTGGCGCGCGACGGGTTAATGTAAGTAAAATATTGTAAAACGTTTTAAAAGAGTAACGGTGCAGTTTCTTACCCATTATATGAAAGTACCTTTCGGAAGGAGCGACTTTATTGTAATTTTTGACGTTCAAAAGTGCCTTTTAAAGTGCAAAATGTTTAAAAATAATATAGTTCATAGAATTACACCATCTATAGTAGAACACGAGAATCCTAATGAAATTTATGGTGCCCTTTCTGATGTGCAAAAAGAGTACCAATCTACTTTCAAGACCAAAACTGTTAATATTAATGGACCCTCCGTTGGCTTTAACCAATGGGCTACTCCGGGTATTTATAAAAGTAGAGCGAGACTATACGAGTTATATGGTTTGAAAAAATACAGGTTTGACACTCCTTTCCTAGAGTATGTCAAAAATTATTCAAAATTATTTAAAAAGATTAGTGCTTTTGCTAAATCAAAATTTTTAAGCGATGCTATTAAAAATTCTAATAATAAAGTAAAAACAACTTGGAAAATTATTAACAATGAAACGGGTAAATCGGTTAAACAAGAAAAAGTACTTGAGATTATGGTCGATAATAAATTAGTTAATAAAGCCGCTGACGTAGCTGAAGCTTTTAATGAGTTTTTTGCCAACATACCCATAACTACGACTCGCTCCTTAAATTCGTCCCCGTCTAAAGCTGAAAACCTTTTGCATAGTAGTGTACCTCAATGTAGTCGTTTATTTAGTTTCGAACATGTAACCCCACATGATGTAGTTAATGTTTTTAACCTACTTAAGTCTAAAAACACCGGTGACTACTGGGGCATCTCCATTAAACTTTTAAGTAATATAATAGACATCGTAGCCCCCTATCTAGCTGTTACTTTTAATAAATGTGTTGATTTAGGAATTTTTCCTGACCTCATGAAGAATAGTAAAGTCATACCTTTATTTAAATCAGGTAATAAAAACGACGTTGGCAATTTTAGGCCTATTTCCATCTTACCTGCATTTAGCAAAATATTTGAAAAATTAATACTCAAGCAGTTGCTAAGACATTTTAATTTAAATAGCCTCCTTCATAATGAACAGTATGGCTTTACAAAAGGTCGTTCGACTACAGATGCGGGTGTTGCTTTGCTGAAACACATATTTAACGCATGGGAGAGCTCGCAAAATGCTATCGGAGTTTTCTGTGATCTTTCCAAAGCCTTTGATTGCGTGCACCATGACACGCTTTTGCGTAAACTACGTCATTACGGTGTCCAAAACGAAGCTCTCAACGTAATAAATTCTTATTTACATAATAGGTTCCAATGTGTAGATGTTAATGGTGTGAAATCTTCCGCGCTGCCAGTTCAGTTAGGTGTGCCGCAAGGCTCAATACTGGGCCCATTCTTGTTCTTAGTTTATATCAATGATTTACCATTCCATTTAAAGGGAATCTGTGACGTTGTACTGTTTGCTGATGATACATCTCTTATTTTTAAAGTAGACAGGAATAGACTAGATTTTGACGAGGTAAACAGTGCACTCCCAATAGTTACGGATTGGTTTACGTCAAATAACCTAGTTCTCAATGCCAAGAAAACGAAATGTGTAAAGTTCGCCTTACCCAATGTTAGAAATCTAGGACCCAACATCGTCTTAGATAAAGAGGCGCTTGAGACTGTGAGCTCAGCAGTTTTTCTGGGAATAACAGTAGATGCCAAACTTCAGTGGGGACCACATATATCGAGCCTAGCAGGAAGGCTCAGTTCGGCTGCCTACGCCGTCAGGAAAGTAAGACAATACACTGACGTTGATACAGCTCGTTTAGTATATTTTAGTTATTTTCATAGCGTTATGTCCTACGGTATTCTGCTGTGGGGCAAAGCAGCTGATATACAAAATATATTCGTCCTTCAAAAACGAGCTGTTCGAGCTATTTACCAGCTAGGTGCTAGAGTTTCTCTAAGAGATTTATTTAAAGATATTGGTATTCTCACGGTTGCATCACAATTCATATTTGCCAACATCATATATATTAGGCAAAATATACACTTGTATACTAAAAACAGTGATGTTCACAATGTTAACACCAGAAATAAGGACAAACTACGTGCTCCCTTTCACCGGCTTCATAAGGTTCATAACTCATTTGTTGGGCTTGGTATAGCCTTTTATAACAAGCTACCCCCTTCTTTGCTAGATTTGCCTTTTAATGCATTTAAAGCTCAAGTAAAATCCAACCTTTGTTCAAAGGCATACTACTCCATCAACGACTACTTAAACGATAAGAATAGTTGGTCGCCCTGATTAACTCAAGACAATGTTTATGTTCTTTCTCCAGAATTAGATTACTGATAGGTTATTATACTATGAGCTCATTATACAATTGTTTTTATTGGGCTGTATAAGTCAAATCAGTTTAGTTTTATTTTTATTATATTATTGACATAATCAACCCATTTAAATGTTTTCTAATGAGTTGATTACAATATGTGGTTAGCTAGTGACCTCGACGATTGATCATATTATTCTTACCTGAGCAACCGGCAGCAAGTTCGTCATGCTCCCTCAGATGTCACTGCTTGCGGTAGCGTCGGGGGTCGGGTTGCCTCCTTCCCTCAAATATGGCGAGGGGGGTGATGGCTGATCTTTGCGTTATGCTCGTGAACGGGTGCTGCTTGTGGTGACTGGTCGTCTTGCTGACCATGGTTTTATTATTGTTATAATTAGTAATAA
This sequence comes from Eremobia ochroleuca, assembly GCA_949629135.1. Taxonomy (NCBI): domain Eukaryota; kingdom Metazoa; phylum Arthropoda; class Insecta; order Lepidoptera; family Noctuidae; genus Eremobia; species Eremobia ochroleuca. Next base: position 1,016,271 of record OX451395.1, on the reverse strand, counting down.
CTTGTATATTTAGTTTCCTTCGATGGTCCTAGTTTATCATTTGTGACTTCAAGCGACAGCTATGTAAACAGAACCCAGCATTGCATAAATATGTTAGCGGTCACGCCCTTCATACCTGGAGGCTTTTATTTAATTTTCATTTATTAATTTTTGCTTGAGTACCTACGTATACTTTTTTATTGTATTTCTTGGTATATTGGCGTTGCTAGCTGACATATGGCAGATAATTGAATTTAGTGTCCTGTGTCTTGTAATGTTAATTGCTTTGCATACCTTGTATTGTATTCAGTCAAGTATTTTCTAACTGAACAGACAGCTGTGCTGCTGGGGAGTTTGTTGCGCCACTTCTTCTTCCCAGCGAAAGCACTAGGAAGTGGTGAAGGGCGGGCGTTTTGGGGGACTGTCTTTTGTAATTTTGACGTTCGAAAAGTGCTGATTCTCAGCCTAGTTTGAATAAATGACTTTTGATTTTGATTTGATTTTGACTTTTATGTACAGACGCCAGCACATCAAGCTACTACAGTCTGTCAGATTTCTTTAATAGATTTTCAACTTTAGCGCTAAAGCATAAGGTTCCAAGTTGATTGGGAAAATCTGACAGTTTCGGGTAGCTTGATGTGCTGGCGTCTGTACCTATTTGAAACATTATGATTTGACTTTGAAGTAGCTTTTAATGGATTTATCTTTTAGAAACCAGGGTTTAACTGAACCATAAACTAGTTTCATAGACCACGATAAAAAATCTAGATAAAAACTATCCCACCATAACATTCCCAGACACATATCTTAATGTAGTCATTAAATTTGCACGGCCGTGTAATAGGACACCGCAGTAATTGCTCGACACTGTACTCGTGTAAAACACTGAGGGAGAGCCGGGCAAATGAAGCCATTGCTCTTAGGGAAAAACGGGGCAAAGTTATTGGTATTGTTAAATCAGAAGAAATTACACTCTGTTCGGTTGTAATAAAGGCGGGTGTTGCTGTAAATAGATAAATGGGATGCTGTAAGTTGGCGTAGGGTTTCGAGTGATGTGTAGTTTGGTGTAAATAATGATTGTTGTGGTGTAAGCTGATGCCGAAGGAAATTATTTCCCTGTGCGGGGCAAACTGTATGGATACTGGGTCGAAAGTGGATTACGTGAAAAACTTAAAAAGGGGTGACGTAGAGTCCACGTTAACTTAGGAGCTATTTATTTTTTTGGTATTATATCTATACAAATAAATAAAAATAAAATGTCTGTTTGGAATGTCAACACAACAGCTTTTTACTAAATGCATATGAAAGTATATACGATAACTTATACCAAAAATATAATTTCTAAAATGTTTGTCTGTCTGACTGTTTGTTTGTTCTGGGTAATCTCTGAAACGGCTGGACCGATTTTGACGAGACCTTTCAGTGGCAAATAGCTGAAGTAATAAGGAGTAACTTAGGCCATACTTTTATTTTAGAAAAAGAAGATGTATTAAAAATATGTATAAACATATTTGTTTTTCGACATGCACGTGAACAAACTCGCCGGCACAGCTGGACCACCTATAAATAAGACTTTTAATTGGTGTTAATTTACTATTAATTGCTTCATACAAAATGCTACTTATTTGCTATGCTATATGTTGATAAATTGCACTATGTCGTGACCAAGCTTTCTACCTTTCCTTGGTTGTCCTGTAATTTAGCAAGAAGTAGGCTATTAGGTTAGGGTCGGTGGAAGGTGGGGGGTGGGGGGCTATGGTTACCCGTACCCCATGATGACCTTCAACACTTCTATTGAGAACTAAATTGCTAACGTTTCATATGAACTGTATCATAAATAAGGTTTTATTATTCAGACTTTCTAATAAAACGAAATGGGGCAAGGGAAACTATCCAAATACGTGCACGTTCAGAAAAAATAACGTTTTATAGAAGGTCTACCGCAAAAACTAACAGCAGACAAGTTTTAGGTCCAGCAGAAAAATGCAAATTGGACTCGCACAATTTGTAGTGGTGCCCATCGGAGACCCTGCCCGGGCACTCCCCGGGCGTAACGAGGGACCCGCGGCGCGGGCAATAAAGCTGTTACCCAACCGTGCCGAAATCATCCGATCGCGCTCGACTAGTTTCGTAAAACGGCCGCCATTTTAGTTCGCAATTTGAATTGAAATGTCAAGTGTAGGCGTGATTGGATCAGTTAGATTTTATTAGGATTTTGTCGTTAGGGGCTCTCATATTTTATTGTTACGAGTACCTATTAGCTTTCTAGGGGTTTTGCTGTGTTCAAAGGCTTGTTTCATTACTTTCGAAATCCCTTTTTTACTTTCGTTTTACAACATACTTGTCTCGACTTAAAATGATTGTAGTGAAAAACAAGAATGTTTTTCATTTTTGCGAGCACAGGTTTAATTATTTTACAGCTACCTACAGGTCTGAAGAGTAAGCGTAGCCATTTGCGATATCAAAATATTTTTCACTCTTCTTCACATTCTACGGCAATCATGTTTATTCACGAATAAAAACATGGTTTGAATCTTATGCAGTAGTGAACATTCTCAAAAGAGAACAGAAAGGAAAATTGAACACGAGAAAAAATCCGATAAAATACGTCACCACTATTTCCGCACTTGACACGTTGAAAAACTGAAATTCGCGCCCATCTTCTTCCGCTTTTCTAACCATTTAAAAGTAGTGGCTCCCATATAATGTCCCCTCTTTACGAGGCGGTATTAGCAGCGTGGTTATCGGCAGCGATCGCCACAAATCATCCCGCCAGCGACACATTACTGACGGCTAATTTAACAAGGGAGGGTATCCGTAGGGCTCGCTGGACGTGTGCGACTTTTTGCCTAGGATTTCGAATGGGTTTGGAAATTATTGTAAGGATAAGAAGATTCCGTGAATAAATAAACTATGAAAGAATAAGTCTGCAGCGACTTGTATAACCAAATATATGGTATAAGAAATAAGTAGAAAAGTAAAGATTAACCGAATTTGAAACAAAATTTGGTTTTGTTTTTGCAAGAAGACAGCGTTGCCAAGAACTGTCAGACTATTCCCTCTTGTATAATGACAAATAATTTATTTGAAAACACAAAATTATAAAATTCTTAAGGTAACACATGAACAGTTACCTAGTTTCATTTTTCTGACTGACCGACTTCTTTGACAATTCAAAAGTGCCTGTAAATAGTTAATCTGAAATAAAGGCTTTGGGTTAAAGCTACAAGTTTACGACAAAAATGTTGCACGACAAAATCGCACGTTATCTAAGTCCCCTTGGTTATAACAAACCGTTGTAAGGGGAGGCAGCCATCTTGCAAATATTATCGTATCATAATGGCTCAACGTTCAGCAGAATGGTTGTCTCACGGTGTATTTCTTTTGTAGTTATGGCTGTGGCAATGAGCTAGTGTGAAGCTGAGCTATGACGTGAGGAGAAGATATTAATGACAAGCTTTGGCCCGCGGTTTTGTTCGCCTGGGGTCGGATATTATTCCACGAGAACGCACTGCCTATAATAAGTATCCTATGTCGCAACCCAGATCATATAGTCGGACATCCTACGTCAGTCTACCTGAGTGCCAAATTTCAACATTTCATCCGTTAAATAACGGAAAAAATAAATAATAGTGTGAAAAGGTCAGACAGACAGAGTTATTTTGGCATGCATAATACTAGTCTGGATTTAGATGAAATTTAAAAATTCCAATGTTTCGGTTTATCACGATTAATCTTTAACTCTTCTTATCTTATCTTATCTTGTTGCTACTAAGCTAGAAGATAAATTACCTAAATTACTTATAACCATACCTAGTTGGAAAATTCGCTGTAAAATATACAAATAATTCACATAGTTTCAATATATTTTTTCATCTCCGTTTCTGTTGATACTTAAATAATTTTTCCTGTAGTGAATGTGATTTCCTACCAAGCGGAACCTGCCTAAATGAACTGAGTTTACGACGATTTAAGAGACATAAAAAAGCCAGTTTTCACAAAAACAGCAACCCCTTTCCTCCCATTATTCCCCGTTTCATTTTGTCGACTAAAACAAAACGTCTTTCATAGGAACACCTCTACATCCCGGACCCCGGTGTGTAGCAGTGAACAATGCCATCACAAACAAACTTAATCCTGGTTTTAATGATTGCGGTTCCCCTCCACGTATAAATATTGTGCCTCTCCCCAGCTTACATTTATTGCCGTTGTACCCGCAACAATGTGCGGATACGCGGATACTGCGGATACGGCGGATATTCGGATATTGTTAGGGGAAGAAGGGGCGATAAGGGTCGTGTTAAATAGCAAGTGTGATTTTTTGGTTTCCGATTATGTTATAATTTTGTGCGGTTAATTAATTGTTCGGATAATTTGCTGTTATGCTTAATGGTTAGTGTTGCGGGGTGAACAGAGCTGCGGATTGTGTAAGTATTTACAAAACACTTTTTGACACGATTTAAAATACACTTGCAATAAGGGTCCCGTAAGTTTAACATTTTTCTGTTTGAAATCATGTGGGGCATAGAAACACATAAGGACAAACAGATTACCTACATACTTGTATCAGTCGGCCGGTCCTCTGCCTTCCGCATACATACTTGTATCAGTCACCCGGTCCTCTGCCTTCCTCATACATACTTGTATCAGTCGCCCGGTCCTCTGCCTTCTTCATACACACTTGTATCAGCCACCCGGTCCTCTGCCTTCCGCATACATACTTTTATCAGTCGCCCGGTCCTCTGCCTTCCGCATACATACTTGTATCAGTCACCCGGTCCTCTGCCTTCCGCATACATACTTGTATCAGTCACCCGGTCCTCTGCCTTCCTCATACATACTTGTATCAGTCGCCCGGTCCTCTGCCTTCTTCATACACACTTGTATCAGCCACCCGGTCCTCTGCCTTCCGCATACATACTTTTATCAGTCGCCCGGTCCTCTGCCTTCCGCGTACATACTTGAATAAAATATCCTTGAAAAATTGTGCCCATACTATGTAAATCGTGTTGCAGTTTTATCGGTAGTAGAATATAAATCGTTTTTATAAACTTGCTAGCTGTGTTAATTTTTGATGTCACAAAACGCTTACAATGATCTCAATTCTACCCGGCGAAGACAAATTCAAATCGTTTATTTCATTTAAGTATATCCTTAAAACGCGCACATTACAAGAAGAACTGCTTCTAGTCTATTTGCCTCTTCCAGAAGGAAGTTTCGTATGGAGTAGAATTAACCACCAAACAAACAATCCCAATAATGCATCCCGTGTCGTTGATTGAGACACGTTCACTCGCAAGAGGACGTCCAGGCACAGCGGTCCGCGTCGGAGGCGGATAGTTACGAGGGGGATAAATAGAATACGTGATTGCCTCAAACGAGAACCGAATACTGATCGAGTTGCGGAAAATGATCTTTATTTGTATAGAACCTATACATAAGTATCGTATAATTGAAGTTAGTTAATAACAAAATATTGTAAAACGAATATTTTGTTGTGACTATAAGTAATTATGAATAGTTGACACATCGCGCAATTTGTAATGGTTGATAAACTGTAACATTTTTTTTTTGGATGAATGAATAAATTTTAATGTACAAATGCGGCCTTGGACGACCGAACGTGGCTGTAAGCCACACTATCCATCCGTTTTGGTGGCCTCGGCGTCCACAAAATTACCAGTATTAGCTTACAGCGTTCCTGTCGTCTGTCCACAGTACTGAAAAGTTGACCAGGACAACTTTTTAGTACTGTGGACAGAAGACAGAGACAGAGTTGACGGGTTGCCTCGGACACCATGGCCAATCCTGCAGTAGAGCGCAGGCCAGATAGCAGGGCACGCCAGCATTAATCACATCATCCGTCATGCTCTTGTCACCAGGGTGCCAGCTGTTTTAGTACCTAACAACCTGCCACGCGACGATGGGAAGAGACCAGACAGAATGACCATAATACCCTGGAAGTTAGGCAGACCTTTGTGTGTGATATACAACATGTGTTGACACCCTTGGGCCATCCCATTTTCTTAGCACGGTGGACTGTGCTGGGGCGGCTGCTGCAAGCGCAGAAAACCTCAAGCGGCGAAAATATTCCAACCTGATTGGGAGATATACGACTATGTTCGAGCAGTTTGGTGTTGATACATTAGGGCCGATGGGGTCAGAGTGCCCATTTAGTTTTTCGAGATATTGCCAAGCGGTTGGGTCGACTCTTCACGTGACCAGAGAGAGGGCTGGCTATTTTTGGCCAAAGAATCAGCATCACCATACAACGTGGTAATGCTGCCAGCTTTTTGGGCACTGTTCCTGTTGACAGCGATGGGGACGAGTTTTTTGATGCACTATGAGTCTTTTGCTTCTTTTCAGGGTTCCGTACCCAAAGGGTAAAAAGGAACCCTATTTGTCCCGCTCCGCTGTCCGTCCGTCCGCCTGTCACCAGGCTGTATCTCATGAACCGTGATAGTTAGACAATTGACATTTTCACAGATGATGTATTTCTGTTGCCGCTATAACAACAAATACTACAAAACAGAATAAAATAGTTATATAATGTAATAGTAGTTTTTGTAGATAATGGTACGGAACCCTTCGCGCGCGAATCTGACTCGCACTTGGCCGGTTGTTTCATATTCATGTACAGACGCCAGCACATCAAGCTTCCCGAAACTGTCAGATTTTCCCAATCAACTTTGAACCTTATGCTTTAGCGCTAAAGTTGAAAATCTATTAAAGAAATCTGACAGATTGTAGTAGCTTGATGTGCTGGCGTCTGTACATAAAAATCATGTGTGAAAACAGATCTCGTGCAAGCATGTGCAATTACTGTACCACATCTACAACAAACTAAGCCTTGCACATTGATTATTCAGTCCTTACAAGTTTCGTGCACCGGTTTCTCAATGTTGTTGTTGTTTTGACCACTTCAGACATCCATCTACATAGTCCTCAAAGATCAAAGATTATGTCCGGATTTTTATATACACATTGACATTGATGAATTTTATACCTATAAACAATGACATGGATATTTACTTTGTAAAGTATCTTATTTTTTATTATTATTATTGTGAGTGTGAAGATTATGTGGGTCATTTATTTTTTCTGTTTTTCTTCTTAGTTAGTTTTAATCATGATCTGGCAGTTTGAGTAATTTATGCGGCCTACCCAAATGTCCTTTCATTGGTATTGTTCGTCGAATCGTAAGGCTCCTCAATTTCTGAGTTGAGCTGCACGATTTTTGACAAATGCGTGCACTGACTGGACAGGTCCGCTCAATCTGTGTGGTTCTTTACTCAAAAGACCATTTCAGACACCAATCTACATGGTCTTCACATGATCTGACCAAGATTATGTCTGGACTTTAAAAGAGACTGTGACCTCTGAGTTTGTTTCGGCCTTTCTTCTCAGAGTAGTCAGATAGGAAACGCCGACCTCATCTAGTTTAAAAAAAATATGATTGACATGTAAAAGTGTTTGTACAAACCTACTTACAGAAAATAAATCATTTATCATTTATCATTTTGTCTTCTTAATTAATAAATCTTATATGTTACTGTAATCCTCTCGACGATAATGTTGCATAAGTAGGACTTATAATTATTACAAAAAATTTCGGCAAATAGAAATGGCACTGCTGCTATTCTGCATCCTGTTTAAAAATATCACGCCAATTAACTCAAATAGGACACCTACTTTTATCCAGGAATACAAAGACTTTCCCTAAAAAGCAAGTTAAACCAAAGGCAACAGCTAGTAATAACTTTATTATTCTACAATACACTTCCATATCAACACACTTCATATTCCATACCCCATCATAACAATATTGTATCGCATGGCCCACTTACGTCACAAGGCGGCTATCGCTCGCATCCATTTGTCACAGTGTCACAGCACGAGGGGCGGCGCGTGGCGTACTGGTGTAATGGATGGATGGGCATGCTGGTGTTATATTGTGTTTGAGATGGGGGGTGTTGGGAATGGAGGAAAATATGGAGTGTCAGAGGAAAGTAGGATGTTTCCTTTGTTATGAATTAATTGTGTATACTCGTAGTATGTCGATTAGTGTTCCACCTATCTATTGTATTCGATACAATAATTATTATATTATTATTTGTTATCACAAAGTATACAAGAGTCAAGTATAGTGTGTCACTAAGTCAAGTATTGTACTTAAAGTTTTTTACAATAATAATTTATGATAGTACTTACAATAATCGTTCAAATTATTTAGAACGAATAAGATAGAAAATTTTTATTTCTGACAGCCCATTGAGGTAGTAAGAATTTTATTTAACTTTTAGTGTTAGAAGGTTGCAGGCAGAGATTCATCATCTGCCTGCCTTTTCCCAACTATGTTGAGGTCGGCTTCCAGTCTAACCGGACGCAGCTGAATACCACTATTTTACATGGAGCGACTGCCTGTCTGACCTCCACAACCCAGTTACTGGGTAATACGATACCCCTAGGTGAGACTGGTTGTCAGATTTTCGGGCTTCTGACTACCCGTAACAACTGTCAAAGATCTACGAATGACAGCCAGGACCAACGGCTTAACGTACGTTCCGAGGCACGGAGGGGTCTCGGTATGTAAAGCCATCCATAGACCAACCGCAGCAAGCGTAGCTTAACCTGATCGATCGACCTGTGCAGCTTTTAATATTTAGCCACGGGCCCCTCACAGATTGTTAACATATAAAATTAAAGTTTAGCGCGGAGCCGCGTCCACCTTCGCATCATCGGGGAATCCCACCGATCTGCGAACACACAGAATACTACCGCCGCGAACACGCGTCAGCAGGTATGCACATCGATTCCTAATAATGGCCGCAAAACCATTAACATTATTATCCGCAAACAGCTTTGACCTTCCCCTTAGTTGTAGATCATCATGTAATCGAAAACGAACCGATTGCAATTTACATAGCACTAAATTACTTCAACCAGTGTAGTACACCCTCGCGAACACTTCGTTCTATAGCGATGGAAAAAGATAGTTTAAAAGATGACAATAACAGGGTGATATATGTGAAAACTGACAGCCGAACGTCAAGAGGACGAGGCTGACGAGTCTATCATATTTTTGGATTTCCATTTCTTCCATCATTTTATGCTTATCATCATAGAAAAACCCAAAACAAATTCTTTGCACTACAGCAAATTCCCTTGACAACGCTACAAATAAAATATTCTGCAAGAATAGCCGTGAAATCGATATTTCACATTACCCTGCGGCTGGTGGGCTGCGCGCTGGCGCTGGCGTGTACTCGACGAATATAAATAATAAATAGTGCCGCGAACCGATTCGATTCCATCGAGAAAATTGTTTTCTTTGTAAAGCTTTATCTATTCGTTTCGCGGGAGTTTTATTTCTAGACTAAGGTTGCGACAGAATGGTAAATAATATGTACCTATTATTCTTGGAGAGGCATAAGCGTATTTTTATATAAATAAATTATAGTTTTGGTTTAGAACCATTGAGATAGATCCCAGCTCTGCCTGCTTAATAAGTTTTTATGTAGTTTCTCAGTTATATTTCTAATTTTTTGCCAAATTGTATAGGCAGACACCATCTTCCCACGGGGGTAGGCAGAAACTACATAACGCCACCTACTACAATCCTTATATACTCCTTTTGCTTCATTTTGCCCAATTTTACCAAAGTAAATTGCCGGTGCATGATCCAATCGCTTTCTGATTTTTTCTTTCGTGTTATGCTTTTCTTTATTTTCAATCCGATAAAAAGGCTAAAACCTGTACCTTTTTTCCAATTTCCACCCATCAATGCTGGAAGGTAGCATCTTCCCAAAATACAATCACGTCATGTCTGTCGGCGATATTAGCATAGTACACGAGTTTCGACTTCTGCCGGCGGCGGCGGTATCAAATATTCATAAAACAGGGAGCGGGCCCCTCGCCCCTCGGTGCAGGTAGTGTATGGTACCGTTGAAATTAAATAAGGGTTTATTTTTAATATTTAATTAGTATGAATGGTCAGTACCATTCATACTAGACTTGTTTTTTATTTTTTTATGTGTTTGTATAGGTACGTAAATCGTCTTATAGGCAATCTACAAGGGCCGTGATTGTACTTTAGCTTTAAGCCATTGTAAGATCTTTAAGCATTATAAAATGCAAATAAAGGTATGAATATGACTCTGGGCAATATCCAACCCAGTTTTGCAAGAAAATCAAATTTGGTGATATCAGTTAAGCAATTATACCTCGAGATTAAGTATAAGCAGAACATATAATAATAATTGTTTTATGTTAAAAGCCCAGTGAAATTTGTATCCACCTGTATATTTCCCACGCTACCCCAATGTATAATATTACTGGAAACAATACCTACCTACCTACTCATGTGCTCATCCCCCTCGCCGTAAAAAAAGTCGCAATACACATCTACATACAAAGAGGTCTTTGACAGTGACGGTTAACATTCAAAAAGAAAATCCAATTCCGTTCCGTACGGTAAAGTCACCATAAAATTAAATGTCAACTTACATTGCCAGCTCGCTTTGAGGGCACCCAGACAAATCGCGAACGTAAGCCGTAATGTAACATGACATGACCTATATCTTCATTTGTTTTTGTAAAGTAAAAGTATGCTGGTAGCAGTCGATCTCGTTTTCGCATTTCGATTAGCGCAATCGTCGCGTCAGAATTGTATATTTTTGGTTGCTGATTCCCATCGCCTGGGCTCGTTACTTTACGAGGTAAAAATGAACCAAGTCGTATCTGTACATGATTATATAGTCACCAATCTCATAAGAAATTGCTATAATTGCTTTTACGGAAAATAAATTACAATTAATGTATTTTATTTACTCAATATAAAAAACTAAACGCTTATGTTCTTTTATTCATTTATTGATTTAGGATCTTCAATAAAATATTTACACAATATACGACACGTAAATAAAGGGCAGCCTCAGGTATTAAGTAGGAGCATTCCTTCACTTATTCTTATAAGTGAAGGAGACCACAGCATCATCACCTCCCTAGCCTTTTTCCAACTATGTTGGGGTCGGCTTCCAGTCTAACCGGATACAGCTGAATACCAGTATTTTACATGGAGCGACTGCCTATCTGACCTCCACAACCCAGTTACTGGGTAATACGATACCCTAGGTGAGACTGATTTTCAGATTTTCGGGCTTCTGACTACCCGTAACGACTGTCAAAGATCTACAAATGACAGCCGGTACCAACGGCTTAACGTGCTTTCCGAGGCACGGAGGGATCTCGGTATGTAAAGATGGTCACCAATCCACAGACCAACCGCGGCAAGCGTAGCTTAACCTGATCGATCGACCTGTGCGGCTGTTATTATTTAGCCACAGGCCCCTCGATAAGAGACCACAGCATGCACAATAAAATTAACAACTAAAAATATTAGTAGGTAGGTAGGTCTTCTTGCACAGGGGTCTGTGTCTCTGCGGAATGGCTGTTAGCAATTACTTAAGTATTACCTATCCGTAAAATAAAATACAAAAAAGCAATAATCAAATCGTAACCATCGTTATCTAACTCATATTCGTGGGCCACATTTGAAACTCGCTCCTACAGCTTCCCATTCTCCACAATTAAGAATAATTTTCCTATGAAATTTAAGCAATATTTATGAGCCGGTCTATTAGAAAAACGGTTATTACCCATAGCCTATTAACTAGGCACCCCAATAGCGTCATTATTGGAATTAGTAGAAAAATTATAGGTCCGTGTTAGGTTGCACGGCTAATGAGAAGGGGAGCGGCAGAGAGGTACGTTAAGGGACTGTTCGATTTGGAGAGTATAATGAAAGTTGGGGAAAATTTTTTACCTACTGCTTTGTGATGAAACGTTTGAGTGCAATTGGGAATTGCACTTAAGTTGTGAAATGACTATCATAAACCATCCCTATTATAAAATTACGTCAACGCATAGTGTGTTCACTTTTTCTACACGATACCTAAATCTTCTTCGTATTATGTGATCACCGTGTTTTCAAGTTTAAGTATTAGTTTTATTATTTAGCCATACTACCAATTTACTCATTTTTCGTTTAGATTACATACAAACGTTTTCATGAAAATTCTTATTGCGTTCATCTCACAATAAAAAATATCTGCAACAAACGAAACGTAACCTTACCTACAGTCGTACCTTTGATATTCCCCAGTTTTCCCTCCCTAGCCCGGGACTCGAACCTGCGTCACCACAGTATAGTAATTGATGCAATTAGAGCCCGAGGGTAAGTCGGCGGAATTGGACGACGAGGGTCGGTTTTGTGGCGAAAGGTACAAATATTAGGCAGGCTTCATTTTACAGACAAATACATACCAGCTATGGATATTGTTCTAGGATTCTTGTGGAAGGGGTTCCGTGCCGAAGATTTTAATTGGGATTTGTAGTTTCTATAGTTATTTATAAAGTGCTTTTGTTGGAATTCGGGAAGGAGCAGTAATAAAGAGATGTCGATTGCTTGGTATATAATCTATTGATTGTTTAGTAACAGTGGTAACTTCTATAGATAATATTATTGATAGCAAAGTATAAAGCTGGTTAAACGTGGGTAACTTGGTAATTGAAACTGCTTTTTCAATTCGTTTCAATTTGCATGCAGACTTGTAAAGATGCCAGCAAATCAAGCTATCCGAAACTGTCAAATTTTCCCAATCAACTTTGACCCTAATGCTTTAGCTATAAAGTTGAAAATCTAATAAAAAAATTGACAGATTGTAGTAGCTTGATGTGCTGGCGTCTGTACATCTGAGTGCACAGTGAAATGACCATCAGCTACATTTAAAAATGAGATCAAAGTGATTTAACACACAACAAACAAGCTCCATAATTCGTGTTTTCCAAATAATTTTAATTAAAACATTTATCCATCAAATCAATTCCTTCACAAGTGCCGAAGCCCTTCGACCTTTACCGACAAAAGTAATTAGCCCCACACAACATTTAATTCTTAATTCTTCAGTTCAAAGACTAAGTCGTTGTGCGTTAATTAATTATTATTTAGACTCGCCCGCAATCAATCGACGTGATTGGACGAACTAATTGAATTCGGCTTACGATTATTTTAGATGGGACTTTGATTAATGTCGGCATAATTATGTCTGTAAGACTTTTTGATTTGATGAAAGAATCAAATAAAATATGTTTATTTGCGGCAAATATGACACGTAGAAAGAACACAAACACGAAAAGAACGAGTTGAGGGAAAATATGCGTCACATCCACGCAAAACGGCTGTCACTCAGCATAATGCTACGACCCTATGCGAGACAGAGCCCCAGCGCTGGTGCTGATGACAACATATCTATGGTAAGGATATATCTATGGTAAGGAGTTCACAACACAAGTATAATAGTGACCCAACGTGTTTCTCAAGGCTTTTACGGCTAGATAGTACATCAAAATCTCTGAGTTATATAGTATTTAAATATACACATAAAAATCCGTTGCACAGCTTAGAAGAACAATGCGATGACAGAGAGACATGAAAAGTGACTTTAATTTATAATATGTACCTATAGATAAAGATATAAGAAGAGACAAAGAAGAAATAGTCTAACTACCCTGTTTGTTCAAGCTCAGCTCTTGGGTCTTACTATTGGTTAAAAACGAACATCGAATTTCTTTGCCTTAATCGAAACGTAGTTTTCATAGTTAAGTAAAATAGATTTTTTTGTTTTTTAGTTGGTTAGATTTTCATGTTTTAATAAGCGTATAGGTAAACATGTTTCAGTATTTTTAAAAGGATCATAAGGACCAAAAGTGTCGCGCCTATCCGGGTGTCATACATTGTATGTGTAGCCACGGATGAATAATCTATATTTTTTAAAATCGTTAAACAATTGATTACTCCAATTACCAATCATGATCGTGGTTTTTTATTAAAAACAGAATTTCTCTTTCCCAACAGAACCAGCTGCTCCTTTATTTATATTACGTCACGTTCTCCCCCAATTTACTTTATAACGTTGCTCCACAAATATTTGCTTATCGTTAGCTTCACCAAACATTTGCCGTCCACATAATCTCTACACCTTCGTAATAAGGTTTATATTTGATCGTTGTGTGTGTAAGAGATTGTTGGTGGCGGTTGGCACAATGTTTGTTCACAGAGGGTTCTCGCGATTCTGTGTTGTGTCTTAATATCATCGTAAATAATAATACCTTTGTCTTTTGGGGGCTTGCCCTTTTGTTTGTTGAGTGCTTGTAAATAATTATTATTGGGGTTCCGTATCAGATTGATGAACGGGAAAACGGAACGATTTAGTACACGTTTGATGTTGAAAGTGGTACCTATTATATGCTGTTGTTACGGTCCGTTGAATCACGCGGTTTAATGTCATAAAGTTTATTGATATCTGAGAAACCGTTTATGATAATAGTGGCAATACAATTTCAAGGAATTGTGACAAAATGGATATCCTCCGTATCGAAAGACCAAAAGATGTTTCACGCGCGTTCTAAGTCAATCTTGGCGCCCTGCAAAACTCCAGACACACCTCACATTCTCTCCCTCATATAGTAGAACATATCGTACCTGTGTCCCTGAGCTGCAGCGAGCCGACCTTGTTGGACAGGTAGCCCCGGATGGAGCTGGCGACCCGCGCGGGCGACGCGGCGGCAGCGCCCCCACGCAGCGCGCCCCCTAGCCGCCCTAACAACGCACTGCTTTCCGCCTCCACGGTCGACACTTGAAACACCCCCCACCGAACTATCCTACCCCCAAAAGTCCCAAAAGCTAAAGTCTTCAAAAGACACTTAATTTTGTAAAATAGCTTGATATCGCGTAAGCATATAGGTTACATTTAGAGTGTAAACGTTAGGAAAACCTTAAGTTTTTTAAGTAATCAGTGCAGTATTTGATATGTATTTGTTGTGGGCGCGTGCACCACGGCGCGTCCGCGTGTGCTTCTGTAACAATAGACACAATATTTTAATAGCACAATGAAAAACAAAACAGTACTCTATCGTTCTATCTACCTATCTTAATTCAGGGCATCATCATTCAAAGAAGTTTCTAAAATGTAGAACTGTAGAGTAACAGTGATTATTTCATCTACCCGAGACCATAAAAGCACAAATCCTACAAGCTGACTCCTTTACATTTCAATCACAGTTATTTCCTGTAACCCTTTCCAAAAAACTATAATCATTCTATAATTGTTGAGGTCAACCACTAGCCGACAGTGTTAAACCATAGTTTATCGAGCTGGCAGTGTGCCAGCGTATCGCAAATCTTCAACACTACCTAAGTCCACTAAATGTGGAACACAGCATTGGCCCCGATACGCTGTGGAGGGCTTTGTGGCCTTGCTTTTTTATATTTATGGCAGTAGGTATATGCTAAACGTGATAAATGATCAGCTGATAGGTACACCCTAAGGTTTGCCAACATGGGCTACTGTCAACTGAAGGCTTGACTTGGAAGGCCTAGCTGCAGTAGTGGCGGTGTCTGAGCTGATGCGATGACGGTTGATAAAGGTCTGATAAAACTAAATATCTGTTTCTTGTTAACCATTTAAGTTGCGCTACTGTACAATGCAGTGGGAACATAAACAGCTTTCGGGCTTTTATGTTTCCTGTAACATAAAATTCATAGGTTTTTAGTGAAACATAAAGTTCCTCTGCAAAAAAAATCACATTTCCCTCTTCTAAAGTCGAAAGTCTCTACACCGGATGTGTACCACCGGAAGCACCACTCGAGCCACTTCCGGCCGCCATCTTGCGACCGGAAACAGACGCGGTTTACGACTTCCGCTCCCTTTGTGAGACCAAAATGTAAGTTTTGTGAATTACTTACATATTTTGCTTTTGTTGGTGAATTACATTAATTTTAGTTTGAAGTTCTCGAGATGTCTTTGACGGAGTACGGTTGAAAATTCGGTTGGTATAATAAGGCCTAACGACCTTATAATGACTGCCCTTGAATGAAGTAAATTATTAATTATAATCTCATTTGAACACGATTTTATCCGTCTCGCTAATGAGCCTACTATTAAGGTGTTTTAATCATATTCCGACATGTACTATTTTATGGTTTTTAGGAGTTATTTTATTAAAATCTTACCAAATGTCCAAAGGTTGCCTTTAAAGATCGTTTTAACGATCGAAGACCGCCCATTGTGTCACTGTTTGTAAAATTTCTACATTTATATGTGTAAATGTTTTGGCTATTTTATTTTCCGGCCAAAAAGTACTACCAATTTAGTAAATTATTATAAAGCAGGCTTCTTGGTTTAAATAAGAAGGCCATAAACGATTTCTCCAAAGACCATCTTACCTATACTACTATTTAATAAATTACGGTTTTTGCATTGGTATAATATTCGCGTACAAACAGCACAGACAGACAGAAATAATTTATATTTTCTAACTATCCATATTATTACATGGCATGACACTATTAATGTATATGCAGCACGAATATATGTGAAAATATTCTACGAGGCTAAATCATCACTTAATTTTCCCTTGCATTGAAAAGCGCCAACATCTCGTAGCCGTCGGCTACGGCGCGCTACGCTTTCGTAGCGGTATCGTGCTACGCGCCTACGGATGATTGAAAAAAGTATTATTGCGTAGAATAATGACAAAATATATAAGTAGAAAACAATAAATGAGCACTCTGATGTTTTACTACGTTTGATGAAATATCGATTATGTATTTATTAAAGGATAGATAGATACATTTTGTTAAGACCGCGGGCCTAGTAATATTATTAGAATTTGAACCCTTTTAAATTATTTATCTTTTTGAACAATCTTTTCAATCGTTTTATTACAACAGCTCCAAATCAAGCAAAAGGCTTACAGCATTAAATAGCTAAAGTGAACAGTATTTTAGGGTTTAATTTATTATAGATTTTACGAATAACTTGATCAAAAGTATAGGCATTTCTAACATTACATTTTAAGATTATTTTTCACATGTTAGTGACAAAAGTACCCGATTTTTTTTTCCGATAGCTAACCCTCGCGCACATCCTTACATACTTCACACAACCACACACGACACATGTATACCATTACGTAAGAATTATGTAACCCACACATTGACAAACCCTCTATTTTACCACCATAATTCACCAAAATAATCACTCTAGCACACGATACCAATTTATCACTGGATTAAAGATGTTTAAGAAACAAAAAATCAATATGACTGGGCGATGTTTCAAGGAATAAAATAAAACTATTTGAAATTCCACACACACACCACAAAAAATCTCGGCAAAAACAAAATCCACGCAAATAAATCATCAATTTCAAAAACCGAACGGAAATCAATATGGTGGTCTAAGAAAATAAAAATAAATTGACCTTTATTCGTGTTGGCGGGTACTTGCACACCTGGGAACACCTCGCCCGAACTGGCGAGCCTCGACAGTGATCTGAAAAGGCTTTCGGGCCATGCGCGAAACGCGGCCCTGTTATTGGCCGGGGGTGGAAAGTGACGTCACATCGGCATAGCCAATGGCAGCCTTCTGAAAATTTCACGTAGGTATAGACCGGTCGATGACTAAAAATAGGTTGTGCCGGTCGATGGGGCGAAACCGCCGCTATCAAACATTCATCTGATTAGGAGAGGCATTTCTTCATGTACGATTCGAGGTTTATGTAAATGTAGGCGATTATTTTTTGTTTCGAGCTCGAGCGATAAACTAAAGGGCAGCATGATTTGTTTATGTTAAAAAAGCCTAAATTATTTTTGTCTCTGTTTATGCCAGAACTTGAATAATATAATATATTACTTAACAGCTAGTAATTGGTCTGAAATGGTTATATCGTTATTATCACACTCCCATGTTCTGGAGTCTGACTCTATGTAGCTATGAATATAAAATACGTGACAAGAATCCTTTCGTTAGGTTAATAGGGTGGAACTTCATGAGAGATAATATTTTCGACAGGCTTTTATATTCGTTTTAATGTATTATTCTCTATGTTTCGGTGTTTCTTTTCAGGGTAGTCGGTCAGGAAACACCAACCTCGTGTAGTTTTAAAATAAAATTGTTTATTGACGTGTATAAGCGATTTTTTTAGGTAATTTGCTGTGGCTGCTGAGCGCCGCAAATACTGTAGCCTTATGACCTAATGGGTAACAAAGTTTGGAGTCGTTTTTGATCAAAACACTCGGGTCATATGTCCTTAATGTTTGTCTCCTTTTCAAGGAAATTTCTTACCGATTGGTCGACACTTCACGTGACCAGACGGATAGCTCGTTTTTTGACCAACTTAGCATTGCCATTCAACATGGCAATGCTGCCAGTCTTCTGAGCAAGTTACCGGCTTACAGCGATGCGGACAACAACTTTGACGCCCAAGTGACCAAAAACAAACGAATTTTATGGAATTCATTTGTATAATTAGTCATTTAATTTAGTAGGTACCTAGTGTAGTAAATAGTTGTCTAGTTGCATTATAATTATATTGTATATAATCATTTTAAAGTTTATGAAATAATTATTATACAGAAACAAATGTCGTTTATCAAGCGGCCGCCGGGTCCGACTTACCCATTGCTTGTATATTGTCTCCCCAATATATCTACTATATTTAAAACAAAATAACACATTCCCACTAACATACATTACCTGAGTTAGAAATCGGTTTGAAAATAATACCTAGAATAGAATATTGTTTATTGTCGCTGCACAAACAAGGTTCACAAATAAATTGGTCGAAATCAAAAAAGTACGCATAAGAACGTATTTTAAGTAATACAGGGAAATAAAGTCAGTAATGATAAAAATATACCTCTTTAGAGAAACCCGCTTAAAGGGCTCTATATTGAAACTCGTTAAACGATATTTTTCGAAATAATTCTGTTAAACCTCTGAGAAGTTTTATTTTCTCTTGAGATAAAACGTCGTGAATTCCTAAGCAGCACCTACATCAGCCGGCTATCTTGTTATGAATAATGTAAATATCTTTAAGCACGCTCTTAGATATTGGACCTATGTTTTTATTTTGAATATTTTTAACAAGTTTCGAGCGGCTCTTAAGTGTTGTTATAGCATATTTGAGACTAGCCTTAAGGGAATTTTATTTATGAATATAATTTTATATATAAATCACTGATCAGAGTGTTAGACTAAAATAATAAAATAATGTTGATATTTTCCTAAATCTACAAATAATATGATTCCTAAGAACATAAAAAGGCGACCTATGGTAAAAGTTCTTTTCCTATGTGTTATTAACTTATTAATCACCATTAAATATAGGTATCTAGTAATTGTAATATTTAGTTTAATTCAATGCTTATCAATAATGACAAGTAAGATATGAAAATCTGGTAGTTACACCAATATTTCTCTAGTAATTATCTAACCAACAAACTTAAATATAATTTACTAGCGACCCGCCCCGGCTTCGCACGGGTGCAATGGAGAAACACTGATAATTTTAGAGCCATTATTTCTCGTAAAAAGTATAGGATAGAAAATGGTTATTGTGGGTTATCCCTAAGAGATAGACATATACCATCGCGGACTTTTTTGTAGACCTTCTTAAGGTGTACAATACTGTAGTACCTTATTTTGATCTATCTCGACGGGTTCAGCCAGCGTTTACAATGTAAGCGCAAAAAAATGTGTTTATTTACGACATCACATCAGGAACCTCTAAAATTATCAGTGTTTCTCTACTATATTATGCATGTATTATACATATAAACCTTCCTTTTCAATCACTCTATCTATTAAAAAAAACCGAATCAAAATCCGTTGCGTAGTTTTAAAGATCTAAGCATATATAGGGACAGACAGACAGGGAAGCGACTTTGTTTTATACTATGTATGTAGTGATTAGGTCATCCCACTTCCAGTGTCATATTTTTTATTTCCAATATTTATGTATTGCGCAATGGTATGCAATAGTTAATACATGTGTTGTCTTGTACAATCATGTTAGTTTAATTTGGTGTGTTGTATTGTCAAGACGTGCATTGATTTAAAATGGAAGATTTAAAAAAATCTATTAATGTAGTGGAGCAACGTATATTTCTAAAGTTTTGTGCTTTACTCAACTACTCTGCGCACGACTTACTGGTAAAGTGTGTTGGTCGTAACGCCTTAAATAAAAGAACCGTACAGCGATGGCTTGAAATGTACAAACAAGGAAGAACCACAGCTGAAGATGAGCCGCGAGCACCTCGATCATTATCATCGACTAGATTAGAAGCAAGGGACAAAATCAAGGAAGCACTTCGTCAGTCACGTAGGGTCAGTGTCAGTGATATCTCCACTCAACTTAACATTCCTCATTCCACTATAAGGTACTCACGGAGGATTTATGTCTGGTCAATAAAAGTGCAGTGTGGGTGCCCCACACTCTGAACACGGATCAGAAGGAGTTTCGTTATGAAACTGCGCGTAGCCATTTATCGTGGTATCGCTGTAAGAAAAATATACTTAATAGATTCATATGCCTTGATGAAACTTGGGTCGAATTTTATACTCCTCGTCAAAGACATCAGTCACGATGTTGGGTGGAACCGGGCACTTCAGCTGAACATTTACCACGTGCAGAGCTACATGAACGAAAAATACTACTAATAGTAGCTATGGATGTCAGAGGCATTGCTTTTTGGAGAACTTATGATGAAAATACAACTATGACTGGAGAGCGATATAAGTCATTTTTAGAAGAAAATATTCCTATTTGGGCAGACGAACATCATATAACGAGTCCTATAATTTTACATGATAACGCCAGACCGCACAAATCAAAAATAGTTCAGAATTTAATTGAAGATAAAGGATGGATTGAAATTATTCAGCCGCCATATTCCCCGGATATGAATCCTTGTGATTTCAATTGTTTTGGCCATGTGAAGAGGAAATTGTCGGGTACTCGATACAATAGCAACAAAAAGGAGTTAGATATTAAACTAAAGAGCATTATTGATGAATTAAATGAAAGTGGTACTTTAAATGGTGTTCAAGATTTGCCAGCAGTCTGGGAGCGAGTGATTAATAGTGGTGGAGATTATTGATTAGTTTCACAAGGTTATATAGTATAGTAGTCAGTTTTGTAAAATAATAATAATAAAAAAATATGACACTGGAAGTGGGATGACCTAATATATTTAGTTTGTGTTCTTTTTAAGTACCAATAAACACTTGTTATTTCTATTTATCAATAAATAAATCATAGCAGGTATATCTTCATTCAATATTTACTGTAAAAACTACGCGGTATATGTATGCCCACATCTGCACTAAATCCCACACGTGGAGGCAGCAATATCGGATATTCGGAAACAGATACCTTGTCGGACACCTCGAATTTATACACCAATTACATTTTCGATT
Organism: Eremobia ochroleuca; assembly: GCA_949629135.1. Classification (NCBI taxonomy): domain Eukaryota; kingdom Metazoa; phylum Arthropoda; class Insecta; order Lepidoptera; family Noctuidae; genus Eremobia; species Eremobia ochroleuca. The sequence goes on along the minus strand of OX451395.1, from coordinate 994,969 downwards.
TACCCACGGCACATAGCCGAAATTGTTGCCGACTAAATGTTATTTTTTTGTTAGATTTCTGGGAACACAAATAAAAATACGTCGTTTTATCCTATCGCAATATTTTTTTTTTTTCAATCCCATATACATATTTGTTTTACTGTTTTGTTGGCCGGTCTCGAACAATGAAATTCCGAGAAGCACTTTTGGACAAAACTAAATATTTTTTGTTAATTTGACTTTCTAGTCGTACATAAGTTGGGAGCTGACCGATGCACCCACGACTTTTTCCGACTGTGATCAGCTGGAACAAGTCATACTTGACCCAAACAAAAGGTGTAACTGAGTGCAGCCTACAAGAATCATAGTCTAACTATCTCATCTTTATCCTAATGACGTGGTGGACTCAACTCATCAATCATCATTCTTCTTATCCCAATTAATTTGGGGTTAGCGCAGTATGTCTCATTCTCTTGTATGCTTCTTCCGTGCTCCTCTATAATATAGTAGCCTCAGTAGACACCCCCTTCCGGGCCAAATCATCTTTGCCACAATCCATCGTTTCTTTGGTCTTCCCCTACTCTTATAGTCATTCACATTCATACTCAAAATCTTCCTCACCTCATTTTCCCCACTGGTGGTAGACTTCCTCCTGCTATCAAAACTGTGATCTGTTACTCTTTGGTCGGAGTTTATGATGATGTATCCTCAGAAGCGGTGCAGCTTTTCGTGTGGGACTACAAATATGGCGGTCGATGTACTCACGCATGCGCAGAACGAGTCGCCGAACTCATTCATCATGCGTTGTATATGTACGGATGTACCTACGTACTATATGTGGCAATAAATTACTAGAACCTACAATTCTAATTTTAACTCTCTAATAGTAGTTGTAATGGCAATCTTGTCATCTGGTTTAAATAGGACATTTTTTTAAATCTTTTATATCTTTTTATATTTTGTGAATGTGAGAACGTTGTAGGCCTTGTAGACTGTAGATTTGCAGACCATTTTCTATTTTGTTAAGTACCTGGTACTTGTTGACAGGCCTACACTGTCCTCCCAAACCTATTAACACTGTGATTTGAAAACATTGTATATGTCGACGCAAGGCTAACTTAGACTTTAAAAATATTAACTTTAAGTTCAAGCCTAACAATTAAATAAGACTGGATAGGTTTAAATTAGTTTAGATTTGATTGTTGTAGTCAGTTTGCTACTTTTCAATGTACAAACCCGTGTTATGATTTGCGGTTACTATAACAGCAAACCATAACTGAAGGTTTATTCAAACTTAGGTTTAAAAAACATGTTATCTATTGCTAAATTCATTTCTTGATTAATAAGCGATATGAGCTAGTTTAGTCATTATTTTTGGTTATTTTTGTTTAACGGAAACAGTTGATTGTACTACTGTTGATCAAGCGGAAAAACAGCGCGTGTTTAAAAATGTTAAAATGTTTAAGCAATAAAGAATTAATTAAATGTTAAAATTGAGTGCTAAAAATAGTAAAACGAATTTACAAATCATAGTTTGTTACTTTAATCAATGTTAACTGCCTGCAATTCGTAAAAACAATAAGTGTAATGACTTCGCAACGACGACGCCATTCTTTGAGAGGATTTAAAAATGGCAAGCCGCTGCGAGGCCAGTTCATTATTAGAATATTTTGTGAGTACGATTTCTATTATTAATTTAGATTTTAAGGTTTTCTTAGTTGTGTTTTACTAGTGATAAGAATAAAAACGTGAGTAGATAAATTGGGTGTATTCGTTTTTGCAATGAGTGAGCCTAGCGGCGGAAATGGTGACGTCAGCTCTGCTGACGTTACAATTTCTAAAAATCCGAATGGTCCCGGTTCTCCGTTATATAAGCCAATTATTTTTAAAAGGGAAACCGTGGAGTTTCTTGCCGGCCTTTCTCCATAGGAAACGACCAATTGGAACCTTGCAACTAGCTTCTGACGTTTCATAAGTGCCCGTGTAGGTTTATGTGAAATATTTTTTTAGGACATTTTAATATTTTGTGATACTTTGTCGGGCTATTTCAATATGTCAATTATATACTTCGATATAAAAAGAAGTAAGGTTACATTTCCGTAATTAATAATCAAATGAGAATTCATTAATTTTACATTAGCTTTAGACCCTGACTTAATTCTCATACCTCAACCTTTCAATCCTTTTGAAACATTCGTTCATTCGTACTCCTTTCATGCTCCAAATATTAAATTCATAGATCTCAAAAATATGTTCCATATTTTTGAGATCTATGAATTTAATATTTCAATGAACATATTTTTGAGATCTATGAATGTAATATTTAAAAAGAATATACGTTATTCTAAGGCCGCGTACAGGCAGAATTCGTAAATAATTCGTGCGAGCAGAAGTTTTTAGTTTATGAAACTAACCAATGAACATGATTTGGACATTTTCAATACCAGTGTTTCTCGGCTTAAGTATTTCATGGTGAAAAGCTTTTTTACGGAAAATTAATTGTTTGCGCCTGAATGATTTTTAGTTTGTATTAATCGATAGTGTTGTTTTATTTCCTAATGTATGTTACGAGTATAGGTACTTGGTACCGACCTCACTTGTTATCTTGTTTGTTTCAAGAGTTTATCAGTAGAAACTTGTAATTTGCCTTCAAATGCATATTGTTCAAAAACACTGTTTATATTAGCTGTAAGTTTCCCGAATAGTATATAAAATAAAATAAACTAATATTATTACACAACTATCTCTCCATTTACTCTAGGTCATCATCATCTGCGGAGCCATTTCCCAACTATGATATATTTAAATCGGCTTCCAGTCTTACCGGATTGACTACTACTTACTGTGTACAGTAGGTATTAAATTAAATACCTAACTAACGTTAACTGACCTTCAAGAGGAAGTAGCCAAATATTACATACATCATTATAAACAAAAGGACACTTCAAGTACTCCTCCATAAATAGATAATATTTGAACACCTCTTCTCTAGGGATTTATATCTACCAAAACACTATTAACATAGTCCCTAAAACCTCACTGTCCTGTTACAGTCTGCCATTTTCCTGCTTAATTGACAGCAGCACTCAAACACTTTCCTATTCAGGTCCGCCATGCTTCTTTATTTACAGAACAAAATGGAAGTCGTTTAGAGGGAGCGCTTTTTCCGCTAAATAGGGACTATTGTCGGTCGCCGACGGTCTTTACAGATTCATGGCGCTACAGTCGCAGACTGGCTCGACGGCTACGGTAATATCCTGAAATAAAAACATACATACAGGCCAAATTGGTATTCGTGATTTTATTTTCCCAAGCGTCTATTGGGATAGCGAACGACAGATTTTGATATGCTGCATAGTTGTTTTGACGTTCATACACTCTTGCTACTAGTTAAATTTCTATTTATTTTAGTTGAACTAGTAGGGTTAACAGGAATACTACTTAGCTATGTGTCACCCTCGTTACAAATAGATATAAAACAAAAAAGAAACAGTAATTCTGACTCCCAAATAGATAGATAGATGTGTAAATAGAATTAACATAAACGATGCAGACAGGTGGCGTTCTGTAGTTTCTGCCAACCCCCGTACGAAGAAGGCGTGTGGTTACGTATGTATGTATATTTATGGAAAGAATATCCCAAAACGGAAACTTACACTCGCGCAACCTTAAGGCGTTGCGGAAGTGTGCAATAAGTTCGTCTTACTAAAACATGCTCTATGTGCAATCGCGCATGCATTGCACTGCATCCCTCTCCCAGAGAATTGTTGAAAAATCTCATGTGTAGTGGATTGCACTCTGTTCAATCTGGATGTCGGTACATACCTCACATGGCATGCTTGGCAGTAGCGCATGTAACATGACTCAAAACATTTATTTCAATCAAATATTTATTTCAATTACAGGCGCTTTTGAACCATCAAGAAGTCGGTCAGTCAGAAAGGTGAAGTAAGTTGACCATTCCAAAGCTTAGTAGGTATCCATGCAGAAGAACGGGCAATAAAATACACGGACACTGTAATTAATGTAGGTATAGGTATTCGTACGATGTCATCCGCTGCTATCCGTATAGTTTGCGGTAACCATACAGGAACACCTCCGGCTCCCTCGGGCGGCGAGTATAGTTATTAACGGATTGTGCCTGAGGGACGAGTATTGATTGAACATAGGGGTATATCTACATATCAAACCGCCAAATGGAGCTCATTCACTGAACAATGCGTATTTCAATTACAACAGTGTGTGTGTATGTTTGTTACTTCTTCACGCTCAAACGGCTGGACCAATTTTAATGAAATTTGGCACACAGATAGTTTATAACCAGGATTGACTTTTTATCTCGATATTCCTACGTGATCGAGACCTATGCGGGTGAAACCGCGGGGCGCAGCTAGTCTTTGCAATAAAATGAGATATCTACTCAGGTAGGTAGTACGTCAAAGGCATCCAGCACACTTTCTTTAAAAATCCTAAGGATTTTAAAAGAAAGCCATTGCTTCATATGTTTCAATACATCGTCTGCTCGACAACGTAAATAACGCAATTAATGTTGTCGAAGTGTCAAAATTAAAAGCATTGCAATTGTTAGTGTTTTACGTAATTATCCCGCTGATAAACAACCTCGCCTCGCTTCCAACTGGTAAATCTATTTGTCTCGAAATAATTTAGTTATTCACATTTAGTTTTCAGCAACACTAATAATAATAATAATAATCATTTATTTGCAGACATTGAAGTCCATATAATTAAATTAGTTGACATTGACACACAAAAATAACACGATACACACACATAAAAATCACAAAATAGGCAGAATAATAGTAACATAACATTAATAAAGATAAAATAAAATAAATGCACGTACAGCTATCTAACAAACCTGTGTGTGCAGTCTCACCCATCGACCAAGCATCGGGCAGTCCCACCGGTCACTCAATGCTCTCAACATGCCGTGGGTGCTGGTATCTGTTCTGTGCCGGAGAGAAGCGCATCGTTTTTGAATAATGGCATAGAAATCACCCACTCTCGCATCGGCAAACATACCCGAAGCGCTACAATACCGCGGCAGCCCCACAAGCATCCTGAAGGCATTGTTATACTGTACACGCACTAAAGATTTACCAAAAACTGTTGCTAAGTACACATAGTCCTAAAAAGAAACTGATTATTCTGATCACGGGAGATAGGGATCCTTAGAGGAGTACCTGCTGTAATTAGGTTTCAAACAAACACGATATTTATTTATAAAGTCAGGGAAAAACATTGTTTAGCAAATTGACTACCAAGTAAAATTGTCTGCATATTAAAATCACAACTGGCATTCTTTGACGATGTTGATGTAGTGCGTCAATTTGCAAAACAATTAATTTCCCTGGCTGTATTTATTGCGTTGTATGCTGCCCAACATTAACTAATAGCTGTTCTCTATCTAATTTTCATCATTACGTTACACGTGTCGGTTGGCCTCTGACCTTCGCAGCCCTATTACTGATGCCAGTGCCTGAGGTTAACTTGCTACTCCAACCCCCATAGCACCTCACCTCTGTTTCAAGACACCCTCGGGCTGATAGCCCTCGCGGGCTCCAATAGCTGATATTATAATAACACCTTTGGGAACTGAAACGTGTAGAAGGAAAGAGATAGAGCTATTGTTTATGTGTATTTCTCTCTTCTCCATAATATATTTACCCCTGTGCTTTGATGGAGCAAGCGAAGCGAATTGATATCTGTAGAATGGTACACTGTGGAGCCATTGTTGAATTGTGCTAGTACCATGAAAAGTACCATTTGTTCGCTTTCCCATAAAAGTTATATTAATCAAAAGAAGGTAATTTACTGTTTGTGTGTTCGTTCATTATACCCTGTGGCCCTGTGCAAGGTTCGTTTGCTATCGGTAGCGTGACCATAGATTTTAATAATGATAAAAAAGAACCCTATCAACAGTCAACATCACCACGGAGTAAATAAAAATTATATAGGGTAGCAAAATCAATCATTCCGATAACCTGCAGAACCAGTTGTGTTTCCAAAAAGAAATATGAAATATGCCTTTGGGTAGTCATGAAACTTCAATTTGAACCCTCTTCTCTTAGAACTGAGCCTTATATACAACAAAACTTTACAAGCCTACAATTGTACAAAATGATTAAAATGTAGACGAAATTGCATATCACAAAAATTACAAACATGTATAATTACAATTTACATTTATTTCAAAGTAACGGACTAAGAAGTAGTGAAAGGCGGCCGTGCCGGGGGACTGTCTTGTGTAATTTTCACGTTCGAAAAGTGCTGATTCTCAGCTTATTTTGAATTAATGACTTTTGATTTTTTATAAGTACAACTAACCATAAATGTATGTAATACGTAACTCATAGTCATCGTCATAGTCATTTATTCATAAACAAATAACTAGTTTACAAGTTAGTAGTACAGTCATACACGAAACTAAATAACATTTGAATTTCATAAATTGCAAAATCAATTTAAAAATAATAAATTGACATTTCTTCAATGGTACTGTAATGGTAACTGTGACAGCGATAACGTACTGAAGATAACATGGTTCACGGATCAAAGGATCACGCGTGTGCAAATGATCTGATGAATTTAGATGAAGGCATCACGCGCTGAGGGGATCTAATGCGATACAATGTTAGAAACATGATATTATATGCAGGATAGTATCAACTTCAGTGTAAATCATTCATTTTATGAATTGCAAAACGTACTAGTTTTTGCCTGCGGCTTCGGCCGCGTAGAAGTCTGAAATTGTCCCACGGGAATTTACTACTGTGATAAAAAAGGACCCTATGTTCTAACCCAGGTCATGGTCTACCTGTGCGCCAAATTTCATTGAAATCAGTGCGGCCGTTAAGGTCTGAAAAAATAACAGAGATATGGACGTCGTTACTTTCGCATTTATAGTAGTAGCTCAACTGTCGCTAATGAGACACAATTACTTTTTCTATCGTTACCGATCTTTGGGAGATTTCGCGACATCGGAGCGGGTATTGAGTATGGCTGAATGTAAATCATATTTCGACTGCCGCAACAAACACTATCGAAACTGCAAATCACGTACTTCAAAGGAGAGCAATTCAAAGTTGTAATTCGATGCAAAATATTTTGTATTATTAACTTCAGTAAAATTATATAATATATAATTTTACTGAAGTATATTATATTCTATTTCTATCTATTTTTATCTGATATTTTGCATCGAATTACAACTTTGAATTGCTCTCCTTTGAAGTACGTGATTTGCAGTTTCGATAGTGTTTGTTGCGGCAGTCAATTTGCTTAGCATTTATTTACATACGATTACGAATACGACGATCAGTTCCATAACGAAAATAACTGACGTCACTTGGACAGCTGCCACGCTAAAATGGAAATGAGTTAGACACATCTGCCGCATGTCAGACGACTAGTGGGCCAAACTTACGAACCGATGGGTACCTCTTAATGGCAAGCGACATCGCGGCAGGCCCAGACGGAGGTGGCGGGATGAGCTGGACTCCTTCAACAAGAACTGGTTCTTAGCAGCTTTAAATAGAGAGAAGCGTAAGGAGGCCTGTGCCCTGCAGTGGGACATCACTGGCTTGTCATAATAAATAATAATTTATTTACAAAAAAAATAAGAAAGAACCTTTTACCTTTTTTATAGAGAGGTATAACAACGATGTAACCTTCATATTTTGTGAACATCATCAATATTAAACTATACAAATGTACATAATATGTAGATATCGCACAGGAGTCGTGTGTGAACAATTATCCCGTCATTTTTTGGCATTTTTCTCTTGTAGAAGTAGGAAAAATACTAGATCTCAAGAAAAACCTTTATTCCTAAAGCCCTTTGAGAAGTCCGTCGCTTTACTTACGACATTACAACATTAATGTCGGATTACTTTGTACAGCTACTTGTTTCATGTTTTATCTCAGCAAATGCGAATTTGTAACACGCCTTTTGGCATGAATAAATTGTTGTTCCTTTTTGTACGAAAAACATAGAAGAACAGGATTTTGTAGTGGAATATTATTTTTGTTTGTATGAGAGGGTAACTAGGTTTTATGTACAGTAGTCTGTACAGTAGTCATCGTTTTTCTGCCCTTGTCCCAATTTATTTGGGGTATTTTATTAAGAGTACTATAGAAGAATATAGAAGTATTAACATGAAAACCTGGCTGATTACGATAATCTATTTTCCTCTTTGGCTAACTACTACAGGCCAAAATTAAATTAGATATAAGAATAAGACGCGAGGGGTTTCCAAATCTAAACATGATGAAACAAAAAGAAATTCATTTGGTGCATTTTTACCACTACATGTACCATTAGTATAAAAAGACAGTTTGTAATGTATACAGACTTGACGAGTATCGATATCTAAACACGATAACACAAAAGAAAACAGATTTTCACAACTATTCAACTTCAAGTGAAAAAAACTACTAACGATCGTGTCGTTAGTCGTTCCTAAAAACTTTGACTACTCCAAAAAAAAGTCTAATATTTTTTCTTTTTTTATCGTGTTTAGAAATCGATAATTTGATTTAATTTGACTCTGTATGTAACTGTTTTATTGTTGGCATAAATACAATGATAATGTAATTTTTTTTCCGCAATTATTTTAGGTTCGCGTTTGATCACCGGACATAGACACTTTATATTTTAGTAGTAATTTTAGTATGAGATGAAAGTTTTTTATTGGCAAAAGAATGAATTTTTTATTCTTTAAATATATCAATCCATAAATGTAATTTCTAAAAAAAGCTAATTTGCTATGTAGAACAAGTGACAACCATGAAATATGGTCTTTTTTTTATTATACTTATCGTTACCGGCAACAAAACTTAATGTAAAGCGTCTCTCTAGGACAAAGAACTTCTGAAGAAAGCTGCCCTGAAGCGTCCGTACACACCGTAATCCATTCCTTTTAATTAAGTCTTACAGCTTGTAGAATAAATAAACTTTGAATTTTTTTTTTATCACGTGCTTCTCTGAGATTGTCAGTATAAAACAATAAAGGAGAAAATAATTTCCTTACAACATTTCAAATATAACGAACAACCTCATTACGGGCAAGGAACAGCGACTTTTGAAGAGAATAATGTAGGTACTAAAATTCTACTTGTAATACTTTTTTTTTCTTAGACCAAAGACGTCGAATTCTATCTTGACGCTAATTCATTCAATTTCCAAGTATATTCTCTGCACCACAAGGTTGAATTTTCAATGAAAATGTATAAACTAAAGCCCCTTTGCAATAACTCATAGCAACGACTTAAGCTTTTCGTTGCTAAATGAATTTAAGCTTTCTGCTAATCTTCCAAGGTTGAAATTTCTTCACAAACTAACCTTCCTTCACAGAAGATAACGAACACTTTCTCCGAGGCAGATTCCAGTCTTAGCTGTAGTTTTTGCGGCGGATAGAATTTTGTATGAAGCTCGTATTGAAGGGCTTTTTTTCACTTTGAAGGCTTAATGTTCTGGAAGTACTTGATTTATATTTCTCTCAGTGAAAAATCGAATGAAAACTCTTGGAAGACTTCCAAGTAATTTAGTTAGTGATGATAGTCTTGTTAGCACTTAGCCGAGCAACGTATAGAAAAATGAAACCTTCTATGCGTGTACTATTATAGCAGTGCTGGCCCAATCGTAACGGCGGGAACTTACGGTCTTAGGTTCGAACCCAGGCAGGCACTTTACTTTGTGTAAAATATTTCATCACCACTGCTCCCAAAACGGTGAAGGAAAACATCGTAAGGAGACCGGCATATCCTAGAACCAAAAATTCGAAGACATGTGACATTTACCAACCCGCACTGGGCCCGCGTGGGGAATTACGACCAACTCCCTGTCACCAAGAGCAGGCCAGTCATTCCTACTAGATGTGCAGTTACATAGGTACCTACGTCACGTCACTGCACCTCGCCCTAATCCCCCAAGTCTCTAGCGTCACTATACATATTGCTTTATCAAAACTTCCAACTAAAGGATGATGAATAAAAATGTTAGAACCTGGTACCCGCTCTGAAAGCAATAATTTTTGTATGACTACAAAGGTATTTTTATATATAATAATAAGTATTAAGTACTTATTATTATATATCGCACTTGTTTCGCTTTGTTGCCGGTTTCGAATTATTTTTAATCCTAATTGATAATTTTTTATTCATTGTTCACTAATTAACGGTTTTGCGAGGGACTACCACCACCAAATATCAGATTTTGATGAACATCATTATCATCAATGCTTTTGAGAACCAAATTCCAGTGTACAACAATAAAATTACTTTTTAAAAAAATCCGAGCCCCCCCACATACCAAATTGTCAAGTAGCGTCAATCTGGGCTCCCGTTCGACTAGCAAGAATGGGATGACGCGGGATTATCGCGGGTCCCGGCCGCGGGATTCCGGGATTTATAGCGCAGATATTTCAAAGCGCAAAATATTGACCTCAATGTTTAGTGAGCCAAACGGGATCACGTGTAAACTGGTAAGCTAGAAGAGTTTATAAAAAATGTTTTTTTCAGGACTTTTAATTTTATTTAGGCAACCAATTTAGATATTTGGTCCAACAATAAAACATTGAAGCTTTGAAATATGTATAAAGGACTCACGTTTAGTTGCCGCATTCATCATTCTGAAATGTTTTGGATTATTGCCAGTTTTCATTTTACTTACTGCAAAACTAAGTAAAATGATGACTTTTTATTTCATTTTCCTTTAATTTTTTTTAGCTAACATTTTCATAACCGTTGCCTATTTTGCAAGATAATAATAATAATAAACGAAATGCGATTCGAATAAGAGAGCGGGTCCCAAGATCGAGCACCCAGGTAGCAGGTAAGTACTCAGTTACTTACTCCTATTATGAAAATAATTTTTGTGGAAGTGATTCCTGTGTGCACCCCCTTCTCGTTCTCATATTGCCAGTAATTAATACAAAGAAATTTATGCGCGTGCGTATGACCAGATATATGAACGTAAACAAAGCTCAAGGAATATGTAAGGATCGTAGCAGTTGGCGTTCTGTAGTTTCTGCCAACCCCCACGAAAAGAAGGCGTGAATTTATGTAGCTATATTTTTTTAAATAAAGTTGTGTACACGTTGCCGACTTAATTTTTTTATACAGCGATATTAATGAACGTAGAGCAGCCACGCCCTTTTGTCATGGTATGTATGCTTCTGATGAAATTCCATTATGATTATAATATGTATATGGCAGCGTTCGGCACATCAAAGTGTACTGTGTAGCCTCCTACCTGCTTGTAGATATAGCAATCAAATTGTTTATCGATCGGCCTGATTACCAGGAATCTGATTTTAACGTGAAATTCCTACACGGTGATCAAATGAACGATGTATGCCTACTGTAGGTACTGTTCCGCTTCCGCAGAAACGATCAGCCAACCATTTTATTTAACTTAATTTCCCAAATTAAACACAAATTTTGGATTCGTTTGTGAATGTCAGGAATGTTTTACTTTACATTTAAACTGTCAGGGATACCTATGTGCGATCACAAGATAATAATCATGTCGTAATGCGGGGCTTACACGGGATTATCGTCACGAGACGTCGGTATCCCGTGATTTAGGGGCAGAGCGGAACTGCACCCTATCGCGGCGACTTTATCATTTACGACTTTGATATTTTCGTACGTTCTGTGTGAGATTTTTTTTACGAATAAATTTATTATTGTTTAATTTTTAGTTTTCGATTCTTATTTATAAATAAGGAGTTCAATTTAAAAAAATAATGTCATGAAATATTTATTTGAACACTGAAACACGTCTAAATTATTTGGACCCATCGAAAGTAATGCTTTAAAATACGTATGTAGGTACTTTTCTGTCGGCCCTAACCTACCTTTTAACCAGGCTTGGCAGGAGCAATATATCACACATTTCACGCCCACATCACCTTTACAAGCCTACAACGCGGCGCCATAAATTAGCTTCAACTCGTCTTCCAAAGAAAATTTCTCCAATATCTGACAAAGTTTCACATTGATGATTCGTCTCAGGCAGGGCCACGTCTCATTACCCAGGAGGGATTGGCAGGCTGCTCACGCGCCATCTTACCTATATCTCATAATAATATCCGTCTAAGTTCGGAGCGGTTCCCGATATCTGTCTGTATGGATTGGAAACTGGAAGTAGAACATTCTAGAATTGGAAGAATTATATAACTTGTGTTGTTGTCTCTGTCTATAGAAAGAAAGAAAGAAAAAAAATATTTATTCTATCTATCGTATTGGTCGGCAATTGATGTCGTCATAGTATACTTTTGGGTTGCTGCCAATATTATGGATACCCAACTTTTTAGGGAGAGGCATAATGTTGGGCAGTGGAATACGATAGGATGAGTGAGATGCCAAACACTGAAGCTGCAAGTTTGCCCATGTTTTTTTTTATTTTTTCGTAGGTACCTAGCAAATAATTCTTCAAAGAAAGAAAGAAAATATGTTTATTTGCGGTACACATGACGCAGAGAAAGAACACAAAAGTACTTTTCTTGCGCTTTTATTAAAGAGGCGCTATTTAGTTATTGCTTCAATTAAATATTTTTAAAAGACACCTGACTGGCTTGATATATGGAAAATACATAGGATAGCTGTGAATGAATATGAATGTAGCGAGAAATATATAAACAATAACATATAAGTAATGTACATTCATCTCTAATGATTATATCGCTCTAAAATGCTTTAAAACATTTTATGTTCTTAACTTTAAAACCTAGATGTTAGTTGCAAAGTCACACGTATTACATTAATTTAATAATATGTTAAAATGTCTCGGTTATTGAGCAAACGACTTTCTAAAAGTCTGAGGCTTACCTTTTGTAGTTCAATAGTTAAAGTCGAATAACGGTCACTAGTTTGTCAAAAGATTATTCAGAAAGTTACACGATTGTTGCTAACTCCTTACTTGTAAGTTTGTTCCATTTGTGTCCTAGGTTTTACAAACGCTAAATTGGGTGAAATAAGAACTGATTTGGTTGAAGACATCTAAGTAATGACCTTTGAAGGTATGCGGGAGAGAGCCAGTTGGTAATTTGACAAAAAGACGGATTCTTGACAAAAAAGGTAAACGTTAGGCTTAAAGATGAGAGAATCTGGGATTAAGTTCTATTTGGAAAATCCCGCAGTGAGTCATGACATTGTGTCGACAAACTATTACAGCAATCGGCAACTTTACCTTTTACCTACTTTTTACTGGTTCTAGACGCGAGTAACAGTGTTAATCAATTTTGTTGTTCACTGTACACTTTCCTTGAGTACACTAGCCATGAATTCGTTTTGGTTGTAAAAAATAAATAAATAACATAATTACTGGGTAATGAGTAAATAAATATTTGGAAGTGTCCTGTTACATCTACACATAAATACGTGTAAGTACACATACCTCTAAGGGCCCGATCACACAAACCACAACCACACCACATCGTGTGGCTGCAGCTTCTTTCAGTTGCGTTGTGGTAACTGCAACTTCAAATCAAATGGTCGACGCGATGTTGCATTTGCGATGTGGGCGGCCGCTAGTGCGCGCTCTCGCTGGTGGTATGCTGGCGTTATGGCTGCGACGTGTCTGCGATGTGGCTGCGATGTGGCTGCGTTGTGGCTGCGATGTGGCTGCGATGTGGCTGCGATGTGGTTGGTATCGCCCACGCGGTTGATTTTGACGGCCTAATGTGTGGTGTGTGTGTGTGTGTGTGTCTGTGTGTGTGTATGTGTGTGGTACTAAACTTTTCATTTTTATACAAATTAGCGCCCGTCCACGTGGTGACACTCTGCTGTGTGTTACATGTGATGGGGCCCTAAATTGGGACTTGGATCGCTTGAGGCGCAAAACCTCAGACACCCCAACTGATTTTTAATTCAATTGACCTATTTCAGAGAGAAAATAAGTCATTAAAAAAATTGAAAAGGTTTTATGTGCTGTTTTAGTTATACTGGCCATTCTGATCGTTTCTTGCGTCTGCGACGACGCTTTATCGAGGGAGGAGTCGTCACCGGGCCGCTGCGCCGCGCTGACGCTGGGTTGCTTGAACTATTAATAAATAGACACGGCAACGTTTTTAATGAAGATTTTTTGAAAAATGTGACCTATATTAAAAAGTGGTTCAATTAATTGGACCCATTTTTGCAAACAAGAACCAACCCACAGCCAACCTGCTGTGGGTTGGTTCTTGTTTGCAAAAATGGGTCCAATTCTGCTCGTTATTCTGATCAAACTATTTTCAGGTTTTGCGCATTTAACGTTACACGTTGTATATTGAATACTCCTCGTGAATATCTTAGTGTCGTTCGACCCTTGAGTAATGTGTAATAGAACTTTAACATATAAAATTTCCACCAAGTAAAATGTTGCAATCGTGAAAAATTTATTCATCATCTGCCTTGATTTTTTCCTATGTTGGGGTCAGCTTCCAGTCTAACGCGAATGAAGCTGAGTGCCAGTGTTTTACATGGAGGGACTGCCTATCTGACTTTTACAACCCAGTTACTGGGTAACACGTTACCTTGGTAAGACTCAACGATTAACGTCATTAGCACTACTCGAGAACAGTCAAGAAGTGTCAGCTTTCTTAGAAGATACACAGATCTTGTATGGCATATAAGGTTTTTAAATACTCGGATAGAAAACTGTAATACACTATTCCCCGACGGCCTCCAAATGATATGAATTTCAGGAAATTTAGCAGTAAAAACGTACCTACCAAAAAGACAGGCAGGCAGACTAACATGCAACATAATCATTTATGCACAAAACCCAACCCATTCACTGCAACTGACAACTCAAAATGAACTTTTTATTAAAGTCCATTATTTCATAAAAAAAAAACTTCATTTATTAAAACCATCGCATCTGTCACTGGATTTTAATTTTAAAGCACGTCCATTTACCGCGTTTTAATAAAAACGTCACTGATAGGTACCCCCCTCTCCTCTCTTTAGACCTGACCCCCCCGTACTCGACATCATTAAACCCACTCTATTATGAGAGCTAGGTCGCTTCCGTCATTAGTGCTGAGAAAAAGACTGAGTAGTATTGTACAGACGCCAGCACATCAAGCTACTACAATCTGTCAGATTTCTTTAATAGATTTTCAACTTTAGCGCTAATCCATAAGGTTCAAAGTTGATTGGGAAAATCTGACAGTTTCGGGTAGCTTGATGTGCTGGCGTCTGTACATAGGATAGTATGAAATGGTTCCGTAGGTTGTTTTTTTGTAGTTACTTTTTTTCTTCATGTACTGTTAAAAGAGAGATAATATTAACTAGGTATAACCACATACGATTCGAAGTTTAGTGATTAGCAGTCAGCCTTTCCAAGTCTTAATTTCCAGTCGCAAAGAGAGTCATAAAATATTTTAAACTTAATTAGAAACAGAAACTGAAAAGCCCTTAATAACCATAAAAATTAAATTAAAAATACCATTAAAAAGTATCAAATGAAACATAAACGACTCTTGGAGTTCACGGAACCCTAAAACAGTGATAGATACGTCCGCTTCCGCGCAATGGTTCCGTAATGAAAGCAATAACTTACTGAAATACATCCCGCATTCATTGGATACTGCTCGGACCGCTTTGAATGGCGTTGCGAAAGACGTTCTATAACATAAAGAGCTTTATTATCAGAGCAAGTATTGTAGCTGTTGTGACAGAATCTTCATAACTGTAAGATTGGATTGTTATACTGATAATAAAGGCATTCTTTGTTTTATAATTACATCATCTGGATAAAGCCTTGAGATATATAGTTGGCTCCATTTTTGGGAACAGTAGATTGATATTGATAAGAGAAATAATTCAAGATAGGTATTACAAGATCCTGGGTGCATTATTGTAGTTCATTATCTGGTTAAACCTTTCTTACGGTACTGACTTTGCCCTCTTTTTGGGGACAAAGTAGATTAGGCAAAGGGATTAGACAAAGTAGATAAGGTAGCGGCCGTACAGACAGTAGCTTGGTATTCATAAGATTTATGAAGATTTTGCTTTCTGTAGCTTAGATCAAGTCAAGATCATTTATTCGCCAGGAACACGGTACACAGGATGTTCATACATTTAAGAATAGATCTACATGTCGTGTTGTTATGTTGTTCTATAAGTAATATACTTTTCAATGCCTTGAGATGAAAAAAACAACGCGCTTCTTCAAAAACAAATACTTTTTGGAAGCACCTTCGTATCGTATCATCTTTGTTATTTTCATCCTAATTCTTTTAAAGTAGGGTGAGTACTGGAAATAAAAGTAATAATGCATTCTTTACATTTCAGTAATGCATTGTATCACTCCATGTGTTATTGTAAAGTTCCACCTTGTCATTTTAATAATGGTCTACGTTGACATTTTATAATGATTCACATTATAAGCTACCTGGATTGAATCGTGTTGCTCCTCTCTGGTTTAAAATAGATAGCTAAGTACATAATCAGTGGCACCGTGTCGCTGACGTAACACAATTAACGAGGCACGCTTCACTACGCTGAGCAGAGGTAATTAGTGGCTGCAGCCAATGAACAGCCCGGAAAATTAATTAATACCAACAACCACAGAATTAATTAAAGTTAATATTTTGAGAGTAGTTGAGCTTTTAATGTCTACGTAGACTTTAATAATAGTTGGAGAAGTATAGCACACAACCACCCATCCTTGACGCGCTGTTAGCCGACAAACAGATGGGTAGAGTTATGTCAACAATCTCTTTTTCATTTACACCCACTTACGAAAAGTCAGTAGCTAGACTGACGCATAGTAAGTGCGTGTAAGTGAAGTAGGTTTCAATGAAATCAAACATTATTCATTTGAATGTTGAACTTTGTGAAGGGGTTCGCTCCACCTAGCGCGAGGAGCGTGAGGGCGTGCTGCATCATGTTCGTCGTACCAAGCCACAATAACTAAACAAATATTAAATAAAAAGCTGTGCACGTATTACTATCAACGCAATTAACACGCCACCCGCTTGAATGAGCTCGCCTGTGACAGAAATAACTGAATTACATCATAGGACACACGCACGTGCTATAAACAAGTGATTTTTATTATGTTCAGAATATATTTGCATGTGTATTCTTAAGTTAATAGGTCCAATATAATGCACCTTTTTACAAAGAGTGGAAGGCATTGCACTCTGTGCCCTCATTGTACCTACTAATAAGAGCTTTTTATAAATAAACTGCATTAAGCATTTAATAAAAATGGATAAAAGATTTAATCAAATGAACCTGCTTAGTGTTTCAAACGGCCTATTTCCCGTAGTTTATTATAAGAGAACTGGATTCTGAATGCTTTTTCAATTTAATTTACTGTCAGATGTAAACTGAATTGTAATTATATTTAGATCAGGCAATTAATTTATTTCGTATTCGATAGCAGAGTTACAGATTCATTTCGAACAGATCATCATAAACCAGCGGAACCTCATACCAAAAGAGTACAAATTCCTGCTGATAATGTTTACTTATGTCTTGTCTCAGAAAAAGAAATATCATGGGTTGTTTATGTCTAAGGTGGTAACTCACGCGGAACTTGGCTGGACCTTTTTTGTTTCTTGTTTTTGTGGGGACATATATTCAACCTCCTCTATTTAAACAGTATTGCACTTATGCAGGTAAGTGTGATTTGGAATTACAAGTATTCTTGTCCCTGCCCTATCCTTTGGTCTCCTCATTCTTTCTCATCTCCTTCACAAAACACAATCGACTTTTTCAGGAGAATCTTCACCCCCAAAATCCAGCTTACAAACAACTTAAATCCAGGCCATTTCTTCAGCCAAACTTCCTAACCTTGTTACATCATTTATCATTCGTTTTACATACCAGCCAGTTTCATCGCGGCCCTCGTTCAGTATCGACCAGCCACGAGCCACGCCCACCGACCGCTCACGAGCCCCCCCCCCCCCCCCCTGCTCCCCGCGCCTCCCCCTCCCCGCCCGGGGGACCCCACCCCCGTGCCAGTTACAATCGAATGATGAACGGTAGTTGTGGTCGAGATTGATAATGTCATGGGCAATCAATCGGGCTTATCATTCAGTCATGATTGGTTCGGCGATAGTGGAATAGATTGGTCATCTATTTCTGGTATTCCTGTTCATATGAAAAGCAATGACTAATCTCGTGTCATGCGCGTCAAAAAAAGGAATATTAATAAATAATAAGGTATCTTCAACCTTACCAAATCTATTCCCAGATTACTAAAAGAAATGTACAAAAATAAAAAATATACAAAGCATCACATTTAGCTACGGCATAAAATCTAGTAAATGTTGTGTAAGTCCTACGATAGATGGCGCAACTTGTCACCTGTCGAGATAACAAATAAACAACGTTCTTACACGGTATTGATATGGATGGCACACTGTTAAGATGATCCCTTTTTTACTT
Source organism: Eremobia ochroleuca (assembly GCA_949629135.1). Taxonomy (NCBI): domain Eukaryota; kingdom Metazoa; phylum Arthropoda; class Insecta; order Lepidoptera; family Noctuidae; genus Eremobia; species Eremobia ochroleuca. The sequence continues at coordinate 976,579 of OX451395.1, read as the reverse complement.
CTGTTTCCATGATAGATTAGGTAGGTATGCCAGTAAGTAAGGGCAGGTGCAGAGTGCTCGCAGTCAGCGTGCGAGTATGACCTGAAGGCCAATTCTTTAATTAAAAACATTCAAATCTAGTCGCAGTCTTACCTCGGCGACAAACAAATGCCAAATTTGTCAAAATTGTATGGAAATTAGAGGTATTTTTGACAGATTGAGACTGATATCAGACTGTGATCGTTCTTAAAATTACGAGAATTGCCCCTCGGATGTACATGTGTAATGAACGTAAACGAAGCAAAAGGAGTATGCAAGATTCGTAGTAGGTGGCGTTGTGTAGTATTCCTGCGAAGGAGGATTGGGAGTCACTTGAGTTCCTTGCGAAGGTGAGAGACATGGTCATACTTTCGAAGACCGAAAACAAAGCGAATGCACAGGTTTTGCAAGCGCTCAAGTTTGTTTAATAGCTTCTCACTAGCATCCAGGTAGCAGGCGTCGGCATAATCTAAAATCGGCTGAATAAGCGGCAGAAGACTGAATGCATTTCAGCGAATGAAAGGAGAAATGTAGGTACCTTTCGGCTAACCTCGTTGTATGTTGTGGAACAAAATTCACTACGTGTCAAAATTAAACGCATGTCAAGTGATCCGATTAGCTGCTGATAATTCTGGCAACCAATCAGAGCAGGTGACACGCACTTTACAATTCGTTCGCTATTTTTTTTTTCTATCCAGGAGCGTGCCCTCAGCACAAATAACTGGCTCATTTGGAAAGGTTAATAGAAATATTTTGTGAAATCCACAAAGCTAGTCGATGATCTATAAAAAAGGGAAACTGATCCTCTTTAATACTGTTTGGACTTCTAATGATGTACACTTTTTTTAACGATTTAGCCTCTGTTTAACTTTCTGGCCTTTTCTCACAGTTGGTCATAGTTACTTAACTATTTAGTATGATATTTTAAGAACCCCAACATAGAAATTAAGTTAATAAATACTAAAAATTATGCTGGAAGAGATTTCTGCAGAAATAAGCACCGCCTTTGTTTTCTGTTCTTTTCTAATAAATAAATTATGAGAAGTTCACAAAAATAAGCCCATTCATTATATTATGTAATCAATAATATTTTTAGGAAATTGAAATGGGAATTATTTGAGGTACGATTAGATAAATCATGCTCTTTAAAAACATCTCTTGTCATAATACGTGCCTTCTACATTCAGCAGATAATAACCTTAATCCTTGCGTAATTGAAGTTTCTCTCGAGAGCAATATGAACGCTTATGAAGTACGAGTAATAACATGTTAAGAGCTAATTAAATTGCTCATTTGACTCTGCGTTATATAATTAAGAATTTAAGAGTACACACATCGTGCTACACGTTTCCTGTTTTAGCTGACATCACATTGTATAGGTTTTTCGTACAATCAGAAGTCAGCTTACACTGGTTCTGTATAGCTTGATATGTAGCCGTGCGTACAACTAATTTATATTGTAAAAAAATGATTTCTAATTTTTTCTTGAAGATTCAAGATGTTTTAAAACTTGAATTATGCGTATGAGATTTGATAACTATACATTTATGCCTGTTTAGCCGTCAAAGTAACACTGTAACCTACATACATGGGCCTTACCTATTAGTTCCACAAAATTCTGTCTCTTGCTGTATTATGTATTGCCCAAAATAAAATTGGATTGATCATAACTTCCAACAAAGTCCGAATTGCAAAGGTAATTTACCTACTTACTAACTGCTTGTAAACGTTTTCCTTCTTTGTTTCTGCATATTGTACCAGTAGATATTACATACGTCTTTAATGAATTCTCATGTAAACATATAAAAACTAAAATAAACTCACAAAATATAAAAGCAACGCTTTGAGTTATTTATTTCAATTAGCAGTGACTCATATTTATTATACCTACCGTAAAACATTTTAGAGAAGCTTTTTTCTAAAGAATATCATTCATAACTCTTTGCTTCTAGGATATTATTATCTTACCTTACACTATGATTTTAGTACCCACGTTTCTCAAAACAAATTTTTAATTTCTTGTCTTTAAATACCTACTAATATTATAAAGAGGTAAAATTTGTAAGTTGTGTATGTACGTATGTAGAGGGTAATCTTCGGAACTACTGATCCGATCCTGAAATTGCTTTATATGAATGAGCAGCTGCAGTATTATCGAGTTTTGTAGGATATATTTTATGTTAAAACAAGAAATTTCACGAGGACAAAGTCGCGGGCAGAAGCTAGTTATTGACACAGAGGAACAGGCTAGACACTTTAAAGTCACATTTCCTACCAAAAAAAAAGTTACCAGACATACAAAATCAATAATAACCTCATGAATTGTGAAGTATATCCGCCATCTTGAATCAATATTGTAATAAATAAGGCCCTCCTTGTAGGTAGCGCCTCAGGCAGTGCTCGACAAAGCTGTTCAATTCATACCGAGCGATCGTTACTGGATCGATAAATTTGCAACATTACTTAAATAATTATAAGAGCTGATTTATGGGGTACTAGTTGATAGCCGTGACTTTACTTGGTCGTTAACATATTTTTTGTAGTAAGCTTTTTTCGGGCTATATTTTTACGTATTTTGGTCCGATACTGAGCTCTCATTACATCGTTTTATAACTTAAAGCAATTGTTCTAGGTTATGAATAATAAAAAGGGAAGGAAGATTTTTTTATGACTGATTCAATTTAAATTCGAATAAAGATGCCTGGAATGTTGAAACCTCTTGATCTTCAAAATTAAAATTGATTAAATTGAAGATTTACACACATTTTATGGCTAATTTCTGACAGTTATATCTCAAAAGCTCTTTCGTAAGCGTTCAAACGGTCAATTTATTTTAAGCAGGCAGTTATTATTATTATTTATCGAAATTGGTTGTTCCAGGGCCACATTGTGATGTTTGCTTACACCAGATTGCGATCAGTCGTGAACTTTAAACGGGATAGCCGTCCTAGTGTTAATTATTTGCACTTGATAGTGTTGAGCCAAGTTTTTTGCAAACAATTTCCATGTAAAGTTTTAGTTTAAAAAAACGCTTACCATTTACTTTTTTCATTCATTTTCCATTTTTTTTATATTTCCAAAACATCCTACATAATTTTAAACATTTTTATATAATTTAATTACTGTATTTGCTTGTATAAAACATGAATAGAGGCTCTATAAAATGATAAGCAAAAAATGTAAGTAGGTACTATTTCGAAGAGAAATCTTCATTCATTTAAATACATTTATAATAATATTCAGTGTTAATTACTTATGATTTCTATACGTGGGCAGTAATTTAGTTTATTAGCACGTGGTTTAATCTGCCTATTTACATACTAAAGAGAAAGAGAGAGTATTCTATTCTATTCTATTCTAAAACGTCTGCTTCTGTACCTACATATGTTGCAATGTCTTCATCGGATTAAGTCATCATGTCCACGTCTTACCGCTTCTTAATAAATAAACAACAATAAAGACCGATGTGGATTTTGGTAAAGGCTCTTAGCCTTTTTCAAAATCTAAATATTAAATTTCACGTTAGCCTATATGGGCACTTATGAAACGTCAGAAGCTAGGTGCACGGTTCCAATTGGTCGTTTCCTATGGAGAAGAGCCGGCAAGAAACTCCACGGTTACTCTTTTAAATATACATAGTTGGCTTTTACAATGTTTTCAAATAACAGTATTAACAGCTATGGGAAGACAGCGTAGTCCAGTCAGCAAGTACGAGGTACTTAAGAAAATAAAAATGGTCTACAAACCTACAGTCTACAAGGGCTCCAGCCTTTATTTTTTCACATTCCCAAAATATAAAAGAATCTATCAAAAACATAAATAAAATTTAAAAACTCATTATTAATACCAAATGATATGATTGCCATTACAACCACTTATAAAAAGTTGAAATTAGAATTGTCTGTATATAATGCCAATAATAAAAAGATTAGGTACATCAGTTCGCCACCGTCGGCTGCGCCACTCCAAAAGTAATCTCTGAAAGTGAAGATGAAGAATAACTGGAATAGATAAACTCACACATGTAAACCTGAAAGTTAATATTTCAAGAAGTCCAAATTGATAATAAGTGGACCTGTCCAGCCAGCGCACGCATTTGTCAGAAATCGCGCAGCTCAACTCAAAACTTAAGGAGCTCGTCGATTAGACGAACAATACCAAATAAAAGACATTCGGGAACGACGACGACACGACGCCTGCAGCCAGGGCAGTAGTTACGAGGGCTGCGCCCTGCATGCGGGGCGCCCCTGCCCTGAACGCGACTGCGCAGCACTCGTCAATGTGTGACAGTCTTCAGTGACTTTGATTTTGTCAAGTGAAAAATTGGTTTTGTGATTTATTTTTTTAAGTTTTAGTTGTTGTATTTATAATTGTGTGTATAGTTTATTTTTATTTTTATAGGTAAGTTTTAATTTTATTTATGATCAATGACGGCAATAGCGATGCCGGAAATAGTGCGAGTCAACCTGCCACATCGCTCGATGTCCAGCTGGTGAGATGCCCGTATTGCTCACAGGCACGATTTTTTAAAGGTGAACGGGGGCTGAGGATACACTATGGCAAGATCCACAAAACACATAGTGTACCATTGTGCCCCCCAGCTACATCCCCAACACCTCCAGACCAAACTTTGTGGCAAACACTGGCAAAATTCAAAAACTCTACCCCGGTTTTAAAGAGAGTTCCCCGAGGCGCGAGACGGTCTGTTGCACTGAATTTGACACGATGTCTCCGTCTTGCGACCCAGGAAAACTCACAAAGTGCCTGGGAGCAATTACTCACCTTCCCTTATAGGATTCTACATGTCCAGAAAAATTTAGCAACTAAAAAAACCTTAACAAACCAAATTAAAGACAACTGCAACAATTCGACCCTAATTTTAGATCCAAAATTACCTACATTTAACAATCAATCAAAAAAAGACTTATGTTCACATGTGGAATCAAAATTAAGTGAAGGTGACATCAGGGGTGCGGCTAGGATACTATTCAGCAGCGATGTGGTGGCGCCTTACTCTCCAGAAACACTAACAGCTCTAGAGAGTAAACACCCAGCGCCTGCGGTTGGTCTCACCTTTCCCGACCCCCCTGACTCTTCCGACCTAAATTCCACCGTCCTAAATGTTTCGGCCCCCCAGCTAATTGCAGCCGTGAGCTCTTTCCGAAGTGGTTCCGCTGGCGGCCTCGACGGCCTGACTCCACAACATCTCAAGGATTTACTGAGTTCAGGTGCCGGGGAAGCCGGTGAGTCGCTTTCGAAGGAGCTTGCGGCCCTTATTAACCTCATGCTCACTGGCGGTGTGAACGAGGCCGTCGTCGATGTCTTGTACGGGGCCAACCTATGTGCCCTGCGCAAGAAGGACGGCGGCATTCGTCCCATCGCCGTTGGTTGCACATACAGGCGTACGGCAGCCAAAATATGCTGTAAACTGTATAGCGAATCGCTTACAGCTAAGTTTCAGCCCCTACAGCTTGGGTTTGGCTCAAAAGGGGGCTGTGAGGCTGCCGTTCATGCCCTTTCCACCTTCTTATACTCAAAGAAAGGTGAGGTCATCCTCAAGGTTGACGTGAAGAATGCCTTTAATTCTGTAAACAGGGACACTTTGTTGGCTGAAGTCAAAAAGGAACTACCCGAAATTTATGGTTTCTTGTGGCAATGTTATAGACACCCATCCAAATTATTATATAAGGACAATGTTTTGGAATCTTCAGTAGGATGCCAACAAGGTGACCCTCTCGGGCCTGTCATTTTTAGCTTGGCTATTCATCCAATTATCCAGAAACTACATTCAAAATTCAACATTTGGTATTTAGATGATGGAACGCTAGGAGGTGATGTAGACACCGTTTTGAAAGACCTACAATTTCTCAAACAGGAATTTAAATCTATTGGCTTGGACCTCAACCCCTCAAAATGTGAAATTTACCTTTCTGACATTACCGACAGACAGTTGACCATAGAGAAATTTAATGCAATAGCCCCACAAATCAAAATTTTAGAAAAAACTTCACTGCACCTCCTAGGTTCCCCAATTTTGGAAGATAGTTTTTCCCTTTTCATCGAAGAAAAAATCAAAAAGTTTAACGAAATTTCGGACAGACTCGTCAAAATTAATTTACATTCTGCATTCACCCTGATTAGATACTGTTGTTTTGGCCCAAATTTTATGTACTTTCTACGCTCTGCCCCTTTATGGAAGCAGCCACACCTCTTGGACAAAATTGACCAAATTATTCGCAGCACACTAACATCCTTGCTAAATTTGGCCTTGGACGACCGAGCGTGGCTGCAAGCCACACTACCCATCCGTTATGGTGGCCTCGGCATCCGCAAAATTACCAGTATTAGCTTACCGGCGTTCCTGTCCTCTGTCCACAGCACCGAAAAGTTGACCGGGAAGATTTTAGCCCCCTCCCTGGTTAACTCTGAAGTGCCGTGCTTGGCTGACGCAGTGAACGCCTGGAAAATGGCTTGCCCGGATACAGATCGGCCCGTGAACCCATGTTCCCAGAGGCAGTGGGATGAGCCGCTCTGCAGGTTGGTACGGAATAATCTTATTAATACGTCCACCAACACTGCCGAGCGTGCCCGCCTACTGGCTGTGGGTGAGTGGGAGTCGGGTCTCTGGCTTCAGGCGCTACCGTCACCCAACATAGGCACTTTGCTGGGTGACACCACCTTCCGGCTCGCTACTTGTCTACGTCTGGGCGCCCCTTGCGTAGGTCCGCATCGCTGCCAATGCGGTGAAGGTGTCGACTGCCTCGGACACCATGGCTTATCCTGCAGTAAAAGCGCAGGCCGGTTAGCACGGCACGCCAGCATCAATGATGTCATCCGTCGTGCTCTTGTCACCGCCGGGGTGCCAGCTGTTTTAGAACCCAATGGCTTGGCGCGCGACGATGGGAAGAGACCAGACGGAATGACCATAATGCCTTGGAAGGTAGGTAGGCCTTTGGTGTGGGATGCAACGTGTGTCGACACCCTTGCGCCATCCCATCTTCCAAGCACGGTGGGCTGTGCTGGTGCGGCTGCTGCAGGTGCGGAAAACCTCAAACGGCGCAAATACTCCAATCTCTTTGAAACTTATTTGTTCGAGCCGTTTGGGGTTGAAACACTAGGGCCATGGGGTCCGAGTGCCCACCTATTATTTCGGGATATCGCCAAGCGGATGGTCGACTCCTCACGTGACCAGAGGGCTGGCCTATTTTTTGGCCAAAGAATCAGCATTGCCATACAACGTGGTAATGCTGCCAGCCTTTTGGGCACGTTTCCTATTGACAGCGATACGGACGAATTTTTTGATGCCCTTTGATCATTTGCCCTCCTTTTTATATACTTGTACATATTATTATTTTTATTTTAAGTCTGTTAGCTTTTTAATTAATTTTAGCTTATGTTATGTAAATATTATCTTGATTATGTATAAGATGAAAATATTATTTAGGGTACATCAAAGAAGTATTTAAATTTAAATAAAAAATTAACATCGTGATTTGGTAGGAGATAATAGACATTTAAATAGTTATGCCGTTAATGAGGTGCCACGGAAGCCACATGTGTAGAAGGAATTATTGCCAAACTATCTTGTCTTCAACGTAGTCTTTGATCTTCTATATATGCTTTCTTGATAACGACACGTTTGATGGGTTTTGAACTTTCTCGCTAAGTTCTGTAACCGGCTTTGGCAACTTGTTATAAAAGCAAGTCTATAACAACGTCATTCCCAATTAGGAACAAAAGTTGCACAGTACCCAACAAACAGAACTCCAGCTAGCAATTCAACAAAACTGTCGCCGAACTTGGCGGTCCTGCCGTGAATAATATAATAACAGGATGCTTCAGTAATTTACTTCGAAAAACGTTGAACATTAATTCAGTACAAGCACCAACCTACTTGTTAACTTATTATCTGTAATAAACGCTTTTTCTTTGCTATAAACATAAGATCTTACGAGCTTGGCGGCCTCATGCGTCAATGATAATATTAAAACGTATATCTTCTCATTTAGAGTGGGGTGATATGTGAATGCTACAGCCATGTATGTGTCATTCAGAAATTCAGAATGCTTTCCATATGTATGTAAATGAACCTTCCCATTTTGTTCGTCATTTCTACTGGATGAGAGGGATTAATACAAATGATCAAGCCAAAAGTAATACGGACAATTGTAGCTTTTGTGTCACATTTCTTGCAATACTTGTCATAGGGACCGGAACACGATTACAAATCTATGTATCAGTGTATAGTGGCGCTTAGCTAGAGGACTTATTAGATAAGGAAAGATTTTAAAAATAATTCATACTTTGTTCTTCATTTTTGTTTGATCAGTGTAATGTGTGCAAGTCCGTATTTATTTATTTCTACTAAATCTACTTAATAGAACTCTTAGGTAAGTGTATTCACTGACAGACAGCACACAGCCTAAACCGTGGGGTTTAAAATGTTGCACATGAAAGTTTGCACACGAGACCCTCATATACTCGTATAACGAATGTTAGCACTAAGGACGGTTTAAAGAAAACTTATTACCTAAATGGGGTATGAAAGTCTGTATGGAAGTTCGACTTTTTGCCAATGGGAAATCCCATCAGGCAAACGGCTTGTATCGAATAAGAAAACCTAAAATAAAGGTCCCAGACTGGAAATCAGACTCCTTTCGTCTATATTTCCGGAATACTCATGTTCTATATACATACGTAACAGCTGAAATGAGAACTCAGTTTAACTACTTTAAGAACAAATTAAGTGTTAATACGCAAGTATTACAACCACTTCGTAGCACAATGGAAGCCTGGCAGCTCGCCCACTGCCCGGGCAGAGGTCAGGCTTCATTAATAATTACAGTTTTATCAGAATGCTCTTTTAATAGAGCCTGCCGACCGTGATAAAAGCAGACCATTCCGATGCTCTACTCGGCTCGGAGCCAAGTGCTCTGAATAGGTTATGAAGACCTCACTATTATCAAGCTTCCTTTATGCATGGCTATTTAAATATTGTACATGGTTAATTTGTCTTGGTTACGATGCGTGTCCGGTCTTTCTTCTCGAGGTAATCATTTATAGGCGAGGAAGCAGTGCAGCGTCCTTTAACAACATAACAACTGCGATCACCGATATATCTGTCAAGTGTGGTGATTATATTATTTAAGCTTATTATTTAAATCTGTGGAGGTCAGATAGGCAGATGGAAACATGGTCTGTTCAGGAGCACCGCACTTGCACTCGATGTTAGCGACCTCGACGATTGATCATATTATTCTTGCCTGAGCAACCGGCAGCAACTTAATAAAAATAATTAAATTTAGTGTGCTGAGTCTTGTAATGTTAATTACTTTGCATACATAGTATTGTATACAGTAATTATTTTCTAACTGAACAGACAGCAGTGCTGTTGGGGAGTTTGTTGCGCCACTTCTTCTCCCCAGCGAAAGCACTACGAAGTGGTGAAGGACGGGCGTTTTGGAGGACTGTCTTTTGTAATATTCACGTTCGAAAAGTGCTGATTCTCAGCCTAGCTTGAATAAGTGACGTTCGTTTTTGTTTTTTGTTATAATGACTTCTAATCTTCACGATACATTTTGCACTAATATTTTCTTATAACCGGTTTTCTATTTAAACAGATAACTTGACCTCCTCGGGACTGACGCATTATATACTGATCACAACTGCATCGTTAAACTAAGCAGGTTTTTTTTATTATTTCAACTATAGTTCAATCACCTCTAGATATGAGTCATAGCATTAGCAGTCGTGTTTTACTCGTATTGTGGGAAAACAAAAATACTTTTATGTAACAATAAAAAAGCAAATGCTGTGAAGAAAAAAAAAATTATAAGTCGTAGAAAAAAAAACATTTGATTTGAAAACTTTATTTTAATGCTTTTGGAATTGTGGACTTAAATCAAATCCAGTCTCCCAGTGACATAGATAAATAGATACTATTGGATCAGTCAGTGATAACAACGTAGGATACGTGCAGGAGAGACACATGCAGATCAGGAATGCTCTCAAGGGTCACATGGAATCAGGTAACATGCATCTATCTGAACTATATACAGCTCCCATACTACTACTAATTAATATTAACATTCAATTGCTTTCTTAAATTATAGCTCACCAAACAAATATTAGCTTCACTTTTGGCCAGTAACACCCGAACGCACATACAAGTACTTACATACATAATGTCAAACACACAACTTACCTAACTTGCGCGGTCGGGTCACGTTACGTCATTCACCAATATTTGTACTCAAGAAAGTTTTGTGATTATGTGTGATTGGTGCAATTTAGCGTTTTATTTTTGGATAAGCACATCAAATAATAATCATGTTTTTGTCGATACGGGGTGACTGCCGAGATGACGACAAATAGAGAAGTATGGAAGAAAAAGACACGTTGTGCCGACCGCGAATAAATTGGCATAACGACAGGAGAATGGTGATCATAGTCGATACGGTAATAAAATCCTTGATCGAGCTGTGATGCTGGGCCAAGATTCCTCAACCAAAGAAGAGATGAGTATTGATCGCTGTGCTGAGTTCACTGCTTGTTGCTTATTTTAATATGATAAAGTACAATTTGACATTTTATTAAATAAACTTTATCATATAGGACTCCGCGGCAAATGTTATGACTGGTTCGTATCTTATTTGAAACATAGGGAACAAATAGTTGAAATCGAGCATTACAACAACAACAAAAATGAAATAGAATTAATCAGATCCGACAACAAGCAAATCACCGCCTCAATCCCGCAGGGAAGCGTTATAGGGTGCTTCTTATTTCTTGTTTACATAAACGACCTTCCTAATAATATAAATGAACCATGTGCCCTGTTTGCGGATGACATATCTATACTTACGTCATGCGAAAATAGCACCAAATTAAATGATAAATTAAACTCCATACTAGATTCTACAATAAATTGGATGACTGAACACAACTTAGAAATTAACTTCAGTAAAACTAAAATAATTTCATTCCACCCTCGCCAAAAAATACCAATAAATATAAACTTTAGCTACAAAAATAATAAATTAGAATTAGTTGACAAATTCACCCTACTAGGCCTAAATATTGATACACACATTGATTGGAAGTCACACATCCAGAAAATAAGAGCAAAAATATCGGAATTTTCATACGCCCTCCGCGAGATTAAAAAAACTACAGACCTTAAAACAGCTCTAGTAACGTACTACGCATATGCCTATGCATGGCTGAAATACGGTGTCATCTTATGGGGCAACAGTACCGACGCGCCCACGCTATTTACCCTACAAAAAAAGCTAATCAGAATCCTAGTAAATATTGAAGCCACCGACAGCTGTAAACCACACTTTCAGGAACAAAAGATCTTATCCCTACCCTGTCTCTACATATTTGAAGTTTGCAAGTTTGTACGCAAGTACCCAGAGTTCTTTACCAAAAGAGAGGACATACAAACGAACATTATTCTAAGACATAAAAATAGACTAAACTTACCTAAATCGCGACTAAAAATACACTCCAATAGTACCTATGTCATGTCCATAAAAATCTATAATAAGCTACCTGAAATAATAAAAAATTCAAATAAATATAACATCTTCATCAATAAATTGAAGCTTTTCCTTATAAGCAAATGCTACTACAGTATAAACGAATTCTTAAATGATAAATTATGAACAACTTCATAATTATCACAAATTAGTTATTAAAGATACGCCTACCAACTCATATTACGGAAATTAAATGTTTAAATAAATATGAAGCGTCCAATAAATAGCTTACCGTGGGGATCATAGGTAAATTATATTACGTCATAAATAAAAATATTTTTTTTTTTTTTTTTTACAATTTTACTAAATAAATAATGCATATAATTAAATTCAATTCTATATTAATAAAACAGTATAACTTGCTAACTACTTAACTAATAATAAAATTCACCACATTACAAAAACCCAGCGTTCTTCCTCCTCTCTCCTACTTGATCTATGCTATGCCCGACAGGGTCCATAATTGTGACTAATTTAATTATTTCCTACTAACTATGTATAAACATTATGGTACGCAATAAAGAATTGAGAATTGAGAATTGACAATTAATTTGAAACATGAAGTCCAGTTTCCCTTGGCCCGTGGCTAAATAATAACAGCCGCACAGGTCGATCGATCAGGTTAAGCTACGCTTGCCGCGGTTGATCTGTGGATGGGTGACGATCTTTGCATACCGAGACCCCTCCGTGCCTCGAAAAGCACGTTAAGCCGTTGGTCTCGGCTGTCATTCGTGGATCTTTGACAGTCGTTACGGGTAGTCAGAAGCCCGAAAATCTGACAACCAGTCTTACCAAGGGGTATCATATTACCCAGTAACTGGTTTGTGGAGGTCAGATAGGCAGTCGCTCCATGTAAAATACTGGTATTCAGCTGCATCCGATTAGACTGGAAGCCGACCCCAACGTAGTTGAGAAAAGGCTAGGCAGATGATGATGAAGTCCAGTTTCCCTTAGAATTTAATAGAATAGAATATACACACATACGTACTCTTTACACCATATGAATTACAAATATAAATAAAAGTAGAAATATTACATAGGGTGACTCAAGGGGCGGCCTTATCGCTAAAAGCGATTTTTTTAAGAAAACCTTTGGATGGATTTCAATGGAGAAGAATTTAAAGAAGAGCAGTGGTGGCCAGTGGCAGCCAGTGGTAGCGGCCGCGACTTACGAGTTGTAGGTCGTAGGTTCGAACCCGAGCAGTTTTGTGTAAATAATTTCATGACTATTGCTCACAAAAACGTTGAATGAAAACCTCGTGAGGAAACCGGTATGTCCTAGGACCAAAAATCCGAAGACATGTGGCATCCACCAACCCGCACTGGGCCCGCGTGGTGAATTACGGCCTACTTCCCACTCTCAAAGAGGTGGCCTGTGTCCCAGCAGTGGGAATGTCATGTCCTGATTATGCTAAAGGGAGAAGGAAAGAATACTGCGATAATTATATTTTCACTCTGAATGTTTCTTCAAGGTTTCAAACACGAGAACTGGAGGTTAAAATATTTAATAGCAAGTTCAGAAGACGAGGAAGTGGTGAAGAGTGGGCGTTTTTGAAAGTAAGTCTTATGTAGTAGTTAAGTACCTATGTAGTCTTATAAAACACAATTTTGCAAAATGCAATGACTTACAGCTATGGAGAGAGATTCAATGACTTACAGCTATGGAGAGAGATTCAATGACTTACAGCTATGGAGAGAGATTCAATGACTTACAGCTATGGAGAGAGATTCAATGACTTACAGCTATGGAGAGAGATTCAATGACTTACAGCTATGGAGAGAGATTCAATGACTTACAGCTATGGAGAGAGATTCAATGGGTTACTTTAAAAAGACAGCAAGTCAGTCAGCAAGAGGTCCTCACGTACAATCAACATTAGTAGTTAACTCGATTGCGTTTCATAACTCACCACAATGACAGGCTCTCGACTCATTATTATTTTAACACATCGCTTAATCGGAAACTAGGTACAGTGAGCGTCTGAAAACGATGAATGTCTTGAGAACAAATAAATATATATTTTTTTATTAGCAATACTGTATCTATACGAGTTGTGTTACGATATAAGTTCACAATAAAGTAAATTCTAAATATATTATCTTCATCTTAGCGTGTCGGTGGGAAAATAACACAAAAAGTGTGTATATTTATTTACATTATACTTTATTGTATACCAGAAATACATAAAAAATATATAATTATCACTACAAAACATATCCACAAAACGTGTACATAGTTTTTATTTAATTTGTTAGGCGAAAATTCAGCAACACATCCATCCAGGATGCATTAAACATTTCTTCTCATTCTCATTTGTTTTTTTCATTGGTCCATTTAACATTTTTTATAAAGTAGAGTATTATTTATCTGTCTTATGATCGGTCAAAGATTAAGGTACATGGCTCAGGGATTCTTGTACCTACCTATATACTTGTGTCTGACTCTATCTTTACACAACATTTTCTTGTGACATATACCTGATACTCTGAACATCAGGACGGCAACTAGTCCGTTATCTTTTAAAGTGAAGGCACGTGAACATATCCGTCAGATAATGGAATAATAATAAAATAATAACGGCCGTAACATCCCAGCGCTGATATGCTGGATTCGTTTTCCCCTCTACTGATCATTTTTCTCCAGACAGTTCATTTTGTTTATATGTATGTATATATGTATCTATCTATGTATTGTTATTAATTCTTGTATTGTATAGTAATTTCCTAGCTATCTATCCCGTATGTTGCACCTACCATATTTTGTCTCTGCGTCACCCTAAGTTTGACTGGTAGAAAATGCCTCAGGCATTAAGTCCGCCTTTGTACAGTACTTTTTTTACTTGTGCATAAAGTTTTAATAAATAAAATAAATAAATAAATAAATACCTATGAATTCATTTATACATATTTTTCACGTGTAATGTACAAATGAAAAATGCAAGTTTTCTTGCATAGGAGTATAACACATTTTTGTCTGTACAACACACAGATGCTGACTGTACATTAAAGTAAGTCTTACACAATTTATGTAATTCTTCTCACGTGTCTTGATGGAATATCTGACATATAATCTTCAGCTATTAACATGCTATCTTCATTAGTTTCCGTAATTAACAATTAAAGAAATAGAGTGCATCTGATCCTTATCGGCGCCATTACTGGTAACAAATACGCATTATGTCGAGAGGGCGCTATGTGTTTTGTGGCGTAAGGAATTATGTACCTGAGACTGAACAATATTGTAATCCCACGTAAATACTAGTCCACGTATGTCTACGTACTGTCCAACCACGAGGAAAAAGGGGTTGAAAAAGAAGAATATGAATGTTCGAGGCTGTAGCTAGATGAGAGTAGGTAATAAGGTACACGGCGTTGACTGAACCGGAATGACAGTAAAACAAAAAAAAATACGGTAATAATAATTTATTTCCATAACTTGAGAACACGTTACATTAATGAGGTCTCGATCTAGGACATCTGTATGACAGGGGTTGAGGTTTCTCCAGTTACGTGGATCAGCATGAGAAGGCTCAGACTAAATCATCATCAACTGCCTAGCCTTTTCCCAACTATGTTGGGGTCGGCTTCCAGTCTAACTGGATGCAGCTGAATACCAGTATTTTACATGGAGCGACTGCCTATCTGACCTCCACAACCCAGTTACTGGGTAATACGATACCCCTAGGTAAGACTGGTTGTCAGACCTTCGGGCGTCTTACTATCCGTAACGACTGTCAAAGATCTACGAATGACAGCCGGGACCAACAGCTTAACGTGCTTTCCGAGGTACGGAGGGGTCTCGGTATGTAAAGATGGTCACCCATCCACAGACCAACCGCGGCCAGCGTAACTTAACCTGTTCGGTCGACCTGTGCGGCTGTTATTGTTTAACTATGTGCCCCTCAGACTAAATACCTACATACAATCAAGTGATTTTTAAAATAATGAAAAGAAAATTCAAAAAATATGAAAAAGACAAAACTTAATGAACAAAAAAAAATTATATTAGTAATTCTAACATATTTTCTGTTTAACAATAGAATAGGAGTAGCATATGTATGGCGTGTTGGGTGTGTAAAGTAGGAACTGATTCGTTGGCGCAGCTGCCCAGTGGTAGCAAGTGCAAGTCATGGCGGGTGGTAGGTACGTACTAGACACTTCTGTCTAACCAACCCTTTCGGGAACGCCAGCGTGATGTTATGCTAAAATATTATACAGGATTATTGGCTAGCTAAACTTCATATCTTTTTATTTTATTTTGTTTAGATATCGATACCTTTCGCATCTGCGGTGTTTAGCTAGCCAATTTAAAATAACCCGAAGTTTTACCTCTGTTGATCCAATTGTCGAGGTGCCTGCGAACACCAGTATGGTGTAGCACCTCAGTAACGTCAAACGATACTTCAGTACACGTGGTAAGTTATAGCTGTAACAGTTAGTTCGTGTTTCAGCACCGAGATGTGCAACTCGTGCGAAGTTCAAGTTGCCTTGGATCATCGCCAACTTTCTGAGGCTCTGACGCAAACTTGTTCGATATACGTATTATTTTATATTAATCTTAATGTCAGTAATAGCAATATAAAGGCCCTCGTTAATCCGGAATCAAATACTATAAAAACTGGAGAAAATCCTTGTTGTGTACTCGTACCTACAGCATTTCCTAAAGACGAGATCTAATGACTAGCAATTTAGCTAACCGAATACCCTGATGGTTTGTTGTTCTCATTCTATCAAACCCAGAACCTACTAAAGTAATCACAATATTGCTATATTTTATTTGCAGATAACTCACACATATGGATGGATGGATACTGGACAAAGGAACGTTCGGGAAGAATCTCAAAGAGCACATGGTATGGTCGTAATAGTAAATACAAAAAAAAAAGTCTCAACAGATACAGATACCAGTTTACTCCCAATTGCACTTCGTAGGCATCCATCCACTGCGTATGAAGTCACCTCTATAATCATATGCACTCCATTCTGCTCGGTGTTCGGCCATCTGTAACCATTAACCAGGCATTCTTGACCAGGTCATCGGTCTAGTAACAGTAGGAACATAACGTTTGCAACTCTCTGGGTCTAAAAGAAGAGCTATAAATTCCAACATTGTGATAAATTGAAATTAATCAATCTGTCCGTCCAACATTATTTTTTTACGATGTTATCTTCGCGTCAAGAGGCGCCACGTCTCACCAGCCCGCGCAGCGAATGGTGATTAATTCGTAACTTGCGCGGACGCACTATGATGAGTTACATCACCAGCCAATGGGGACAGAGTGCTAAAACAACTGACTATCACATTTATAAAGGTTGTGGTTATGGAATTTCTAATTGGATAATTAATTGAAGACACAGTAGGTACTTAATTTGCCATCGCAATCATCAGCTGATCGAGAGGCCTTATGTTTGATTCCTGGACAAATCAAATGTTAAACGTTTAACCGTTGGCGTTTAACTAATTGCACATTACCTGGAATATTGATTAACAGCTACGAGTATTTAGTATAAAATCTTCGTATGTCATAGTTACATCTTCAGAATATTTAATTCTTATTTCTCATACTACTTAATCCAAAATGCGTAGAAGGGCCTGAACATTGGCGCAACCTTAATTTGTAGGCGAGCCATAGGTGAGTCCATTGTGTGGACCGAATGCACCGTCATATGAGCTTAATTGCGATGTGAGATCGTCAGCTGGTTTTAGAGTTAAATGGGTATGTATGTGGCTATATGAAAAGAGGCAGATGAAAGAACAGATGCGTGGATTGTCCGAACAATGATGTTACAGACACTGCAAGGTAGGAAGCCATTTCTAAGTTGATGGCTAATATAGATGTGGAATAGGATGTAATATCCGACCGCTGAAAACATGTAAGATGAATGAATGTATCCGAATTAACGGAATCTGGCAACACTGAAATGAATGAAAAAAGCTGGGAGAATGATTGAACGGCAAAACGAAAAGACGTCGCTCGCTTATAATATGAAATTATTTGAATTGCGCTGGGTAGTAAAGTTTACCTATAAACCAAAGTGGTACTTATCTTCGAATCTAACTTAAAACACGTATGGATAAAAGAGACGTAGATCTTACTGCGCCGACCCCAAATAAATTGGGATAAGCCGGAAGGATAATGAGTGTGAGCTGGTGGTATTCAAAATGATTCTTTTTTTTAAAGAAACCCACAAAAAAAGGGATCCACGATTGGACTTATCAAGGAATTTCGACTTTATTGATAAAATATCAAACCTACGTCATCGTGCCCTGTGGAATTTTTTAATAATAAGTATTTTAAACCCACTTAAACATACTTTACAGTTGTACCGAAACTCCTAATTAACGGTCAGACCTACAATGCTGCTTACCTTGCCAAAATAATGAAGCAGTAAGTGCTCTTTATACCCAGGATGAGAAGTGATCACATAACGAACATAAACATTATCAAAACTAGTTTTTTAATCAGCACTTCTTTTACCTTCAAAAATAATAAGCTCTTCATAATAAGTTTTTAATGATATTAAGTGGGCTTTATCGTTTTAAATAATTAATAACTGCATAGTCGTGTTGCTATTAATTGTCCTATATAAGGTAATTTGTACACACGATTTTTACAGTTTACTTATACCAACCTATGTACAGTACGCATCAGAGAAAACGAACCCCGCCAAGACTTAAAGAATAATCGCTCAAGCGACGGCGGGTGCGTCACGTGACTGGCCCCGAGCAGCTCCCTCCCCGCCGCCCGCGCCGCACCCATCTCTGCCCGAGCATCCACCGATCCGACTCAAATATTATTTGTATGTTTTTAATAATTAGGTATTGTGGTATTTTTTTCGGCTTCTGGCCGAACCGTATACCAAGAATAACTTACAAAAAGACACTACGCCGTATAGGATACGAACCCACATCAGCAGACGCCAGACGATCATTAAGACCGTGCCTTATACCAATAGGCTATTGGCTCAGTTAGTAATCTCAACGAAAATTCGAATAGCATTACTCATTTTATCGAACAAGTTTGATAACGGTCTAATCTTCTAGACATTAAGGTTTAAATTTCAACTTCCACCACGTGAGATACACCTACCGTCCACAACCTTGTTTTACAAAATGCAATACGTAACTCTTCAATTATTAACTAAAAGATAAGGTTGAAATTAGCATAGATTTCTTGTTTGGTTGAATAGATTGTGCTTGATTCCGATTGTTGCACTACCGTCATTTTACTTCAGAAACTTAACTGCTGTATGAACTGTGAGTTAAGGTTGAATTTAGAATACTTCTTCGCCCTATTTACTAAACTGTGATTGAGGGTATAATTATTTTTCAAATCGTTTCGTTTTCGTGCCGATCAGCTTGTGTGTAATGTCTTCGTCGTAAAATTATCCAATTTACGAAGTTTTTGAACAGTTGATTCTATTAACCGATAGTATGGTGCGATTAACAACTTTTTGAAGGCTAAAATAATTGTTGTTCTCTGGGAACAGGAACAAAGCATAAAGAAAATAGCACGAGAAATGTGGGCTTAACGGTAAGATTTACGTTATACACATATATTTATTGTTACAACCATGTTGCATTATTACTTACAAGGTGGATTTTTTATGTATTTCTAATATTATTGTTTTCATTACAGAGAAAAATAGTTCGTAGATGGATACAAAGGTATCAAGCGACGGGTGATGTGAAATGCGATCTCACCCAACTGCTTACACTAATGAATCGGAGCGACACCTTGGGACACACAAAACCTGGGAACTAATTCGAAATAGTGCTGCAAGTTTCAATATGGTTTCGGGCATGAAAAGTCTTCAAGAAGTGATAGACAGTGACTGCCATCGTCTGCGTTATTAATAGACAATTTACTCGGCAGATTGATTGTGTAACTTATCTGATAAAATTGCATTGGAACGTTTGAGCAAGTGTTAATAATTCCCAATATTTGTGGGATCATTATCTCGTAGTTAATCAAAAATAAACAACCTTTATTATTATGAATCCAGTTACTCTTGTTTACAAGTAGTCCTGTAATGTGTTAACGATGCACCATCTGACCTCACATACTTTTCTAATGCTGTGTTAAAAGGGTTATCAGAAATTGTGATAAAAGAGAAAGATGTATATTGCTATACTGTTATAGTTTAGCATGTTGGTTCTTCCTCTGTAATTCACAGGCACAAATGACAACATTTCATTTTTTAACCAGGCTTTTTTCCTCATAAGATCATACAGAGTAAAAAAAAATAATGTTTTTACAAGTTTGAATAAATAAATATTGTAGTTATGTTACTAGAAATATCTATAAACGAACCGTTATCTAATGTTAAACGTTCTACACCTCACCCAGGGTATATATTTTGTATTTAGTTAATATTTTAAGTAAATAACCCTAATTTAACACAGATAGAAAACTGTATACCCCTAATAACTGTATATGTGGATTCCTAGAAATGTAATTAATGAAATAAATGAATATTGTTTATGCAACATGCCTGGCTTTTCTTACAAACCTCATACTTCACATTTGTTTTCTTAAATATGGATGTTTTCTGAAATAAAGTTACGAAAATCACATAATCAACTATTAAAGAAACTAAAAAAAGAAAAAAATAAATCTCATCCGCGGATTTGAACTCGTGACCATCGAATTGCTAAGCCGCAGATCAAACCACTAGACCAACACGCCATTTACGTTGTACTACGAAAAACTTAAACGTATGATATCATCATCAAAGGGGGGTCCGGTTTCTTTGAAGCTTACTGTACATAGAAAATACCCATAGTTTTAGAATTGATTAAAGGGTTTCGAAGAAAGGTGTCGTCACGAAATATGTGAGAAGGCCGACTGAGATAATGGTTAACAGTTGTGTAGGTATGCATTTTTCTCGGCCAGTGTCCGAAATTCATAATGAATGCTCTGGGGCATAGTAAGGGTTAAATCCACTTCACCTGAGCCAGTATATTCTGTCAAAAACTGTAGCTAATAGTGTCTAGGTAGTGTTTAGGAGTCTAGGATAACACCACTTTGGCATTATTTTAATTTTAATAGGTAAATAGCCCTTCAGCAGTCTTAGCAACAGCGAAAACTTTTAACCAAAGCAGATTTCTGCGGCTCCGTAGCCCCACATTATTACAACACCCACGGATTCCTCACGAACCCATCTTCCTTCATATGTCAACAATTAGTCCAAACAAAGCGATGACGTAACGAGCACGATGACGCCACAACATGGCGGCCACGTAACATATAAATAGACATCTCTGTGACAGCTGACCCTTTATCATTTCATAATATGTGATGCGGTGTCACATATTACTACATAGTGGGTGAGAGAAAAGAAAGTATGGAAAACTTGTGTTTGTGAGAGAAGTGAGGTGACCCTTGTGACCTTGCATCATATGAATAATGTGAAAAGGTTACACCCATTTACCTACAAACCTTTTTATTACAATGCTGAAAGTCACCCAAAGGGCAATGGGGAGGGTTCTGCTTGGAGTTTCCCTACGTGATCAAATCAGAACCAAGGAAACCGACATCGCCCAAAGAATAATGTTCGCAGAATAGATGGCCGTTGGGGCCGAAAGATTCTGGCGTGGGGACCGCGTACTGGAAGTCGTAGCGTTGGAAGGCCTCCCACAAGGCGGCCCGATGACCTGGTGAAGGCCGCAGGAATCCTGCATATGTCCAGCAGTGGACGTTTTTCGGCTGAAATTATGATGAAACACCTTTTGCAAGTATGGCTTAAGTATGCGGTTAGAAGCATAGTAGAATGGTGATGTAACAAAAATATAAGTAATATACACAAGCGTTTGCCTTATCAAGGCAAACGCTACACTTTTCTCCCCGAGGGTTTTGAATAAAGGGCGTCAAACAGCAACTGGGTACCATATTCCTTCTGCCTGCTTTGGTCCTATGTTACATGGGGTCAGGACATTTTTTATTTTTTTTTCGAAGCCACCACATACTGCTGCGACCTAAATGATGATTATGATATTATTATTGTTATCACACTAATATTATAAAGGCGAAAGTTTGTGAGTGTGTGTATGTTTGTTACTTCTTCATGCTCAAACACCTCGACAAATTTTGATGAAATTTGGCACACAGTTTATAACCAGGATTAACGCATATAATACTTTTTTATACTGCGGCGTAGCTAGTATTATAATATTTAATAATAATATTACATATTATTAAATATTATTATAACTTGCATGATTACCAGTAGATGTCTACAAAGCAAAGACTATACCTACATGTGTTAATTAATTCATACTTTCATTCCTACGATTAATATAAAACCATCATAAAATGTTATTGCTTTACAGAACTATTTTAAATATTATAAAATCGCAGAATATTTAATTAACCAACACAAAGTTGATCACTTTAGATAATGCTACTACTACTTTCCCTTAACTATACACGTGATTCTATTGACATAATGTTGTAGATTCACAATTGAATGAACAGTAGATTTTTTTTTTTTCGATTTTACGATTCGGCAAAACATCTAGATTTCTATAATATAACCACGATGAATATACACATAAACCTTCCGGAATAAATTCTATACATTTTGACGGCACAGTTGGCGCAGTGGTTAAGCGATTGACTGCTGCGCTGCGTGTCGCGGGTTCGATTCCCGCACGGAACAAATATTTGTATGACCTACATGTATTTGTTCCGAGTCTGGGTGTTTTTCTATCTATAATATGTATGTATTTACAAAAAAAAAAAAAAAAAAAATGTATATAAGTAGTTTATCAGCCATCTTGTTACCATAACACAAGCATTAGGTTGCTTAGCTTGGGACAAATGGTGCTGTGTGAAATGTCCAGGGATTTATTTATTATTATTATTATTATGGTGAAAACCGCAACAAAATCCGTTGCGTAGCTTATAAGAATAACACGGCACACAGACAGACACGACAAGTGACTTTAATTAATTTATAATATGTTTAGAAGAAGATTGTCCTCGTAGCATAAAGGCCGATTAAGATATTCATCATCGGGTTGATGAATTCAGACAGTCTTTCACATAGATGTTCTCAATACCATCCCGACTACGAGTATGACTAGAAATAGCAAAACAGTCTAAGTACTTTTAAAGGGTTTTTTTAGGGTTTGGTCGAGGTGGCTCCGGAAAGGGATTTGCGGGGGGTCTATGCTCAGCAATGGGACAGTGTAGGCTGATTAAAAACAAGTGTAGGTTAATTACCTACATTACTGTCATATACGTTCCACCGACAATCCACATTCTAATCCGCTCCCTGCAGTCTTATCTCTACTGCATCTCGACCTCCCAAACCTCATCAACCATCGACGACCACAACACCTGCAAGAGGAAACGCGGTCACGTGGTCGTTGGCGTTCATTCCATACTAAGGTATTCCTCTGTTTTCTCCCTGGTCCAATATGTTGCTCTTTTCTCTTTGTTTTTTGGCGTAATTATACCTACATTTTAGAAGAACAATAAGAATAATAAATCATAAGACGTAATTATGGATACAAGAGGATCTCGTGACTAAGTAATAACAGCCGCACAAGTCGATCGATCAGGTTAGCTACGCTTGCAGCGGTTGCTCCGTGGATGGGTGACCATATTTAGATATCAAAACCCCTCCGTGCCTCGGAAAGCACGTTAAGCAGTTGATCCCGACTGCCATTTGTGGATTTTTGGCAGTCGTTACGGATCGTCAGAAACCTGAAAATTTGACAACCAGTCGTATCAAGGAATCGTATATAACCCAGTAACTGGGTTGTGCAGATCAGATAGGCAGTCGCTCCATGTAAAATACTGGTATTCAGCTGCATGCTGTTAGACTCGAAGCCAACATAGTTTCCCAACTATAAGGGCAGGCAGATGATGAATTATATCCTTATAAGGTCACATTCTCAGTGCTCCAACATCCCATAACTATTACTTTAGATATTAGCATGTCTTGTGTGGCATGTAAACACTGCTTACGTCACCGTTACGCCATAACACGCCGTAGCGTGCGTGTGCATAGAATTACCCTAGTGAACAGCACATTGAGGCTAATGCCGTTTTTGTATGCAAAACTTAGTTCTTTTGGTATGCGCAAATTGTTTTATTTATGTTTTTGGATAGTTCCGTTGTAGAGAATTGTTATGATGTATGAATGTGGCTTCACATTGAATATGATGTAGTAATCAATTAATACTTAGCCACACTTACTCACTGTATCGTATCATATTGTTTATCATGCTTCTTTATCATATTCCCTGTAAATTGAGAGGTCTGACTCTTGTGATACAGGAACCAAGAGCCAACGCTACACTCATGTTTATGTCTTGAAGTGAAAATAAATAATTATAAATAAACTATACAAGGTGTAACGTAAATAACGCAAAACCTCTTAAGGGGTCATTGTACTCATTATTTTGAACAACTTTTACTATGGGACCCAACTTTTTTTTCGCGATTTCTGTTTTAGTCCTATAGTAAAAGTTGTTCATAATGATTAGTACAATGACCCCTTATGAGGTTGTGCGTTATTTAAGTTACAACTTGTATAAACTCCTTAACAACTGTTTCTCACTGCTTGTTTAGAAATCTCCTGTAAACATGGCTACGGTATTTTCCGTCCGTAAAACACTACTTATAGAAATTTCAAATCTATAACAAAACTCTGAAAGAAATAGCTGTAATTGATATGACCGTTAATATTTATGGACATATTCGTCATGATTATACAATCATGATCTTTATGGTAATGTAATATACTAGGCACATTTCTTAAAAAAAAAAGAAGTAACGTAACACTTATTTAATACCACTTTCCGTTTCTCAGGCATTAAATAATATTAAAACATAGCTTCGAGCTACTGACTGCCAAAATTAGCAAAGCAACACATAATTCGCAGACGCTCCGAAACTATCAATCCATCATGTTGGAACGTGTTCTACGCCCATAGAGGTCACCTGAGGTCAAACAAAACAAATGCTAAACAATGACCGGTCGCCTACACATTGATTTCTCTATTTACCAAGACGTCTCATAGTACTTATAGCCTTCTTTTTAAATTCTTGTTTTCATATCTGCCTAATGAGGTATTTTTATTCCATAATGACCAACAGTGCAAGACCAGTCAGACCAAGAAAGAAGAAATAAGAAAACAAACGTTCAAATAAGATTGTTTTCCCTGGAATTTTAACAAGTTCTTGTCCTTAACTGTAATGTAATGGATAGGTCATGATGAGACCGTGACCGTGTCATCAATAACATACGAAACTGACCGAGACCATGATGACACGAGAACGAGGCTGTTACAGGTGCGCAGAGGACGACTCTACATTACTCTACATTACAGTGACAGTTTTGAGGCGATAGGATATGGGTAAAGCACTTAAGGAAATGGTAACTAGCAAAAAGAGAAATATGTTAATAAAGAAGGCAATAAATAAGTGCGACAATTTGAGAAATGGTTTTGGCTAGCATGCTATTCAGTGTTTAAAAGACAACTGTATCTACATGCAATCTATTTTGTACAGTCAGGGAAATTAATTGTAAGTAAATTGGCATCTTACATCAAATGGCTGTATTATAGCCATTTTATGCAACTGTCAAAGAATGACAGTTGTCAATTAAATATACGGACAATGAAGTCGGTAATCAGTTTAACAATTCACTTCCCTGACTATGCTTATTGGGTAGTAAACCAACTAGATAAGTGTTAACTATTTTGCGGTTAGTTTTGAAATATTTTTCTAATGATATTCTTTGCCCATGGTCCCGTAAAAATGTGGCCTGCATAGTTGTCTACAACCACTCGATGCGCTTCGATGATCTTTTATTAGGAAATTATACATAGGTACATATTGCTGACATCTAAACACGAAAGACTTATGTTATCCATGGAATGTTGTTGATAAAATTTATTTTTTGTTTAATTTAATTTTTAATTTTAATTTAATTTCAATTTAATTTTTAGTGTTATTTAAATTTAATTCAATTTTTGTTTGTTTGTTTATGTTTATTATTCTGATTTTATTTTTGAATTCTAATGGTTATTTTTTTACTTATTGTATCCTTATTGATCTTGACATGATGGATTATTGTACGTACTTTGTGTCCTATCTAGGTATAACGTAAGTGGCTTATACTGCACTCAAGCTTCGAAGGTTCACTGGCTTCCAAGATACAGGTGCATAAACCTAGTTTAGAAGTCAGGGTTTTTAATTATTGTATGTCTATTAGCCATTTATTGTTAGTGTACAAATTTTGATGTCATTTACTGAGAAAATAAATTATTATTATTATAACCAATGTTATCGTAGGAGTCCTCTAAACGCCGATCACAAGTCCAAAACCCCGAAGATGTTGTCAATTTTAATCAAACAGATGACCATTATTCTGCTGACAGCTGTTTTCTGTTAGGGGTAAGGCAAATCATCCAATCAGATTATCGAAATGTGTTATTTTCGATACGATAGCCTGTCGGATGGTTGTGAATAGCTATACTGGTCTACTATTGTGGAATCGTATCGCTCTCGTGTCGCTGGTTGTGACTAGCTGTGGTTCTAATGAGTGGCTGTGTAAGTGTGGCGTGTGCGTATAAACAAATAGTAATAATAACTCGACGGAGGCCATTTTGAATAACAGTTATTATTTCTAAGCTAAAGTAAGTGCGTGTGAGGATTATTATTAGAGTTCCACAAGGGAAAAATAAATGAAAAGTGTGTTCTATTTCCTTCCCCAGATCTTGTCTTCAATTTCAATATCTTCAAAGTCTGTTTGGTAGATATTTTAGCCATCATAAGACTTACTCCGCATCCATAAGCAGTGAGTGTGAGAGCAGTGGCGGACGAGTGGTAACGGCTCTGAATTAGGTCTTAGGTGACTTAGGTCTTAGGTGACTTAGGTCTTAGGTGACTTAGGTCTTAGGTGACTTAGGTCGCGGGTTCAAACCCAGCGCTTTACTTTTTGTAAATAATTTCATCACCACTGCTCTCAAAACGGTGAAGGAAAATATCGCGAGGAAACCGGCATGTCCTAGAACCAAAAATTCAAAGACATGTGACATCTACTAACCCGCACAAGGCCCGTGTGGTGGATTATATCCCACTCCTTCTCGAAGAGATTAGGCCTGAGTCCGAGTCCCAGCATTGGGATCATGATAGGCTGATTACGTCAATAACTAAGCCTTCATATCCCGGGAACGTGGATCCACGCGAGACACAATGACTTTTTTATTGTATCTGTAATTACGGTATTCAACCGGTTAAGTGAGAATGTCCTCTAACTTCGAGTACCGCGTCACCGCGTCACCACGTCTCACTTATTGTAACCTTACAGTAGCAATATATGCATGAGTCACAAGACACCAAAATTCGAACTTGGATATCAAAGGGTACTTACCAACTTGTGTTAGGCCACGCCTCACCATTCGCAGCGCCTTATTGCAAGATTTTCTCGACCTATTTGCCTAATTTAGGAGCCAAATCGCTTATGACTGTGGCTAGTACTTGGCCCTATTATGCGGAACCATAAACCCATTTTGTACCGTAACTGCTCTCCATATAATGACATCACACGTTGCGATGTGCGCATCACACGAGCGTTCGAATTGACCTTTATAGCTTGGACCCTATTTGTGAAGTTTCATAATAATGCCTGCAGTTATTGCTGACATTAAAAGAGGCTTAGATTTTTTAGTTACAATTGGGTATTTCGTTGAATGTGGTCCATGAATATAACAGAACATTTGTGAAAATTAACTTGCAAGTGTTACCTGGCGAACGTGGACGTTGCTATCAACTATGAAAGATGAACGCGCTTGTCCGACGGCCCTGTGTATGATCACAGACCACAGTACAGTAAGCAAATGTTTGTATAGGCGTTCAGGAGGATGCTGATGCCCATATTCCCCATCATTCTTTGACCTCACTCTGGGACAGAGAAGGGGCAAATTTTAAACCAAATACAACTCATTATTGAAACTCACTGGTATTCCATGCGTAGAGATTATGATAGCAATCTAATGAAGTCGTGAGGTGCTGCTCGTCTTACAAGTTTTATGAGCTGTGAACGTTACGTGTAGCTAATGAACGTAGGTTCTTTTAGAGCATGTGTGCGAAGCTGATAGACGTTTCTCCTGAGGTTGCGGTGAAACCCCTGGATATTACAACTGCTGTAGGTACCTAGCAAAATTATTTTTATAATATGTTCTACACTTCATTGATTTAGACACGGAGACCAAGTTAGTAAGGATATGTAATGGCACTATAGCTGATTGCCTCAGCAGTCAAAATAAATGTGCAGCAAAGTTTGTTATATGTTTATAATTGCTGTATTCTATAGTTCATCTACAAATAAGTTTCTGCAGTCAGGAACTCGCTTGTTGACAGAAATAGGTATGCAAGCTTTGTTAATGGTAACTGCCTACTATCACAAAACACTTCTCCATCTTTTAAAGAATTATCTCATACACCAAAAAAGTGGTGGTATATAGTTTATTAACTTCCCATGCAGTAAGACTTGCAACATTACACATATCTTACGACTATGTTGCAGTAATTAGCAGTTTTACATGATGTAACGCATATAACGACCATTATGGACGGTAGTTACTTCTCTTTAGCTGCTATTAGGAGTTAAGAAGGCCAAGGGGTCAACAGCTAAGTATTTTAGAATGTAATAATGCTTTAACAATAACTCGGAATTTGTTTCCAGATAGTTACAACCTGGGAGTCTACAGGTCAAGAGTAAGTAGATTTCTTCATTCGAGTGTCCGCCGATGTCACGTAGCTAGAGCCTACTATTATGTGAGATAATGGTCAAATCCAAGCCATTAACAAGTAAACCCTGCTAATTATGGCTCTTCTAAAGACTACAATGAACTGTAAATGTTTGTGACCGCTGTGCCCATGTGGCTGTGCGGCTGCGTGTACGTGGCTCTGACCCACCCCATTAAGCCCGATTTACACGGTACGATTTAATCGCCTGTGGCATACCATAAGTTGAAGCAACAATAAAAGTCGCACCGTCTAAATAGTCTTTAGACGATGCAAGTCATTTTTGCTTCAGTGTTATTGCCTGACGCAGGCGAGAGACGTAGCACAACATAGCATAATCAATTTATAATATTTCCACTGCTCTCTGCGAGAGGTAGATGTCACATGTGTTCGAATTTTTGGTTTTAGGATATGACGGTTTCCTCACGATGTTTTCCTTCACCGTTTTGAGAGCAGAGGTGATGATATAATTTACACAAAGTAAAGTTCCTGCTTGGGTTCGAACCCCCGACCTACAACTCGTAAGTCGCGGCCGTTCACCACTTCTGCTCCACGCAAGTGAGAGATGTGCATCGTGTAAATTGACGTTTAATGTCTTGTCAGTACGCACCTCATACGATATTGTCTGCTACCTACTTCTCCAGATAACACGACTGTCACCACGCCTGTCCATCGCGCCAGTAGCCGCCACCGATACAATGTACACGCTCTTGATCACCCAGATAATAATCTTAATGAACCAATAAAGTATGTCGTGACTACCTTCCGAATTTGTAATCAATCCTATTCGTTGGCGACGGCAATTTACCACGATCGTTAAAATAAACCGGTTTGCAGAACTTTCAACTGATTTTGATTGAATTTATTTTGATTTGCATCAACATGGAGCAGGTTTTTTACATTAAAAAAATGTTTTTTTTTTGTATGTGATATAAATATTATATCATAGATATACATATCTGTACCAAGAGGGTTACTGTAAACTACACATTTGCTCAATAAAGTCAAATGCACATTAGGTACACCCGCAACGGGCTGCAGCCCAACGCATTTTCATACATAGGTGCGGTGCGGCTCGACTGTAGTGTGCGTTGGTTCATAGAAAACGTACTAAAGTGATGAGGAAGGATTTTTGCAATTCGTTGCGTTGCAACGCGTCTTGCCCCAATCTGCGTAAGCTCACGAAACATAAAAGTTCAAAATGAAGTGATTTGGTAAAACAAATAGCGGTCAGTACCGAAGGCGGTCAGGAGGTTAGTTCGCACCTCATTGTAACATAGGTGACATTTGATCAAGAGCCAAAGTGGCCATCATCAAGTGAACGTGTCGCAGCTGCTGAAAGTATGTCCATAAGGAAAGATCAAATACTCGTAACTACATGGTCAACACAGTGATGGGTATTTTAGTCACAAATTAGGACCATGCTGCAGTGAATGTCAGATGACATACGAGCGTGCTTGAAGCGTGTCTAGTTTCATCTGGAAGAGAGTTTGATCGATCAACCTCATCGAGATCTACCTCATTCGAATGAGAAATGCAGTAATAATAGTAACAACAGTTTATCTCGGCCAACGAAGGATCATAGAAGGCACAAAATTACAAAACTAAAAAGTCTATACATAAACATATTACAAACTTCGACTGCTCAATACCACCATACAGCAAAGATAAATAAGTTTACAAACATATTTCGCTGATCGACAGTCCAAAGGCACATTAAGTTCATACTGGAAGATCCTGCATGTCATACTGGAAGATCCTGCATGCTGTTATGATTTTTTATTGCTTACATTACAAACCATTCAACGCTTTTATCAATATATATAAATAACATTACTGAAAACGGGCCATTATTAAAATAAAAATGCCAATTCTCACGACTGCGTCTATATTTAGAGCACTTTTACTCTCTCCTCTCATAACGGAGCCCTTACACAATATTACGTCACCGCTGACATTCACATAACGTGTAACTATAGGCGATACCATAAGTTACAGTTAAGTACACTCACCTGCTGATCTGATCAATATTTACGAGTATACTCTTACTTACGACACTCGAACACTTTACTTTTCCATTGAATGTGTTTCAGGGTCAAGTTCAACTCAAACTTGAAACTAGATACTAGTGTT
Source organism: Eremobia ochroleuca (assembly GCA_949629135.1). NCBI lineage: Eukaryota > Metazoa > Arthropoda > Insecta > Lepidoptera > Noctuidae > Eremobia > Eremobia ochroleuca. The sequence continues at coordinate 946,116 of OX451395.1, read as the reverse complement.
GCATCGAATATGGACGTTGTAAGTGTATTATGTTTTAAGTTCTCTTTCAAACTTTCATAGTTTTATGGATAGGTATAGTCGAACTCGTTATTACTTTATCACCTTTAAATGATAAATGATTTTATTTCTGTAAGTAGGTTTGCACAAACACTTTTACACGTCAATCATATTTTAAAACTAGATGAGGTCGGCGTTTCCTATCTGAGTGCTCTGAGAAGAAAGGACTAGGCTAAGCAAGCCTTAAGGCCGAATGTCACTTGCACGTCTTAAAATAAATAATAAATAAAAACTTTATTCAGTTCAGAAAAACACGGTAAAATATTTTTTTTAACTAGCTGCAGATAACATAGTACACGAAGATGACGCATGGATCAGCACCATTCAGCTCAACAATTTTGAAGGGAGGTAAATGATCCAACACACGCGCCAGCGCGTCAGCGAGACATTTGAGTGATCGTGACATACTATCAGCCGCCAGGGCACATTCAAGTCAATGAAAGACATGTTACCCGGTAAATGGTAGCTCTATAGTACATACAACATACGCGCCAGCGCGTCAGCGAGACATTTGAGTGATCGTGACATACTATCAGCCGCCAGGGCACATTCAAGTCAATGAAAGACATGTTACCCGGTAAATGGTAGCTCTATAGTACATACAACACACGCGCCAGCGCGTCAGCGAGACATTTGAGTGATCGTGACATACTATCAGCCGCCAGGGCACATTCAAGTCAATGAAAGACATGTTACCCGGTAAATGGTAGCTCTATAGTACATACAACACACGCGCCAGCGCGTCAGCGAGGCATTTGAGTGATCGTGACATACTATCAGCCGCCAGGGCACATTCAAGTCAATGAAAGACATGTTACCCGGTAAATGGTAGCTCTATAGTACATACAACACACGCGCCAGCGCGTCAGTGAGACATTTGAATGATCGTGACATACTATCAGCCGCCAGGGCACATTCAAGTCAATGAAAGACATGTTACCCGGTAAATGGTAGCTCTATAGTACATACAACACACGCGCCAGCGCGTCACCGAGACATTTGAGTGATCGTGACATACTATCAGCCGCCAGGACACATTCAAGTCAATGAAAGACATGTTACCCGGTAAATGGTAGCTCTATAGTACATACAACACACGCGCCAGCGCGTCAGCGAGACATTTGAGTGATCGTGACATACTATCAGCCGCCAGGGCACATTCAAGTCAATGAAAGACATGTTACCCGGTAAATGGTAGCTCTATAGTACATACAACACACGCGCCAGCGCGTCAGTGAGACATTTGAGTGATCGTGACATACTATCAGCCGCCAGGGCACATTCAAGTCAATGAAAGACATGTTACCCGGTAAATGGTAGCTCTATAGTACATACAACACACGCGCCAGCGCGTCAGCGAGACATTTGAGTGATCGTGACATACTATCAGCCGCCAGGGCACATTCAAGTCAATGAAAGACATGTTACCCGGTAAATGGTAGCTCTATAGTACATACAACACACGCGCCAGCGCGTCAGCGAGGCATTTGAGTGATCGTGACATACTATCAGCCGCCAGGGCACATTCAAGTCAATGAAAGACATGTTACCCGGTAAATGGTAGCTCTATAGTACATACAACACACGCGCCAGCGCGTCAGCGAGACATTTGAGTGATCGTGACATACTATCAGCCGCCAGGGCACATTCAAGTCAATGAAAGACATGTTACCCGGTAAATGGTAGCTCTATAGTACATACAACACACGCGCCAGCGCGTCAGAGAGACATTTGAGTGATCGTGACATACTATCAGCCGCCAGGGCACATTCAAGTCAATGAAAGACATGTTACCCGGTAAATGGTAGCTCTATAGTACATACAACACACGCGCCAGCGCGTCAGTGAGACATTTGAGTGATCGTGACATACTATCAGCCGCCAGGGCACATTCAAGTCAATGAAAGACATGTTACCCGGTAAATGGTAGCTCTATAGTACATACAACACACGCGCCAGCGCGTCAGCGAGACATTTGAGTGATCGTGACATACTATCAGCCGCCAGGGCACATTCAAGTCAATGAAAGACATGTTACCCGGTAAATGGTAGCTCTATAGTACATACAACACACGTGCCAGCGCGTCAGCGAGACATTTGAGTGATCGTGACATACTATCAGCCGCCAGGGCACATTCAAGTCAATGAAAGACATGTTACCCGGTAAATGGTAGCTCTATAGTACATACAACACACGCGCCAGCGCGTCAGCGAGACATTTGAGTGATCGTGACATACTATCAGCCGCCAGGGCATATTCAAGTCAATGAAAGACATGTTACACGGTAAATGGTAGCTCTATAGTACATACAAAACACGCGCCAGCGCGTCAGCGAGACATTTGAGTGATCGTGACATACTATCAGCCGCCAGGGCACATTCAAGTCAATGAAAGACATGTTACGCGGTAAATGGTAGCTCTATAGTACATACAACACACGCGCCAGCGCGTCAGCGAGACATTTGAGTGATCGTGACATACTATCAGCCGCCAGGGCACATTCAAGTCAATGAAAGACATGTTACACGGTAAATGGTAGCTCTATAGTACATACAACTCGCACCTGTGCTATGCAATTACACAATACAAAGGAAATTGAGTTTATATTAGGTTGGCAAGTAGAAATTTTCAGAATTATCTAGAATTTTTTTATTTGTTCATTGAATGTTCTTGAAATTTCCTTTGACGAAAGTATAAAAGCGAACGAATTATCCTGCCATGTTTCATAACGATTCCAACATCGAAGGTATACACATCGAAATAATGGATCGGATCTTTCAAGAGAACAAATCAGACTGTTGTTACTTCACGAATACCGATTGAAAACAACTTGTGAAAAATTACTGGAATCGGAGTGGACTACGCTTCCTCACCCATCGTACTCCCCGGACTAGTCTCTAACAGATTACCAACTCTTTCGCTCGCTTAGTAACTATTTGCAGGAGAAAAATGAAGAACAACTTAAAAATGAATTATTTATTTATTTACCATTTATGTACACACATATATAAACAGACAAGAAAAAAACAGAACAGAAAAATAGGTACAAAGATGATGCAGGGGCGGTGGGTGGTGGTGGCGTGCAGTTTATTTTAAGTCTCAATCCTCTCAGTATTATGAACGGGGGATAATGTGCCTTCCTGAACGATGGCGACGTGTCGTAAATAATAATGGCGCACACGTCGATGAAAAATAGTTTGTTATCATGATAATAAGTATCTAATGTTTTCTTTGATACAAATGTGAAGATTTCAACTTGCCAGACTAATACAATGCAAAGGGCTCAGCGGCTCCAACAGTATTTTCAAGTGTTCATCAATTAGTTGTGGTGGTGGAGCAGGACCTGCACTGAGCCAGGCCTGGTGTTTCAATTTACTGGGAATTGTTGTCAAAAGTAGGAAAGCAATTACGAGGTAGACAATACTTACTTTGTATACACCTATAAAATATTGATTGAAGCGCAACTGTCGACTTCCGGCGCGGTGCACAGAGCTGCCATCATATTGTTATACTTAGTAAAAACAAGTGCACCAGTCGGTTAGGTTCCTTTAAACCCTGCAGACAGAAATAGGGGCTCCTAAACTTCCCTGGGAATCCTAAACTTTTAGAAACGAAGAAATAAAAAATACAAGTTCTTGAGTGTAGTAAGTACACTTGCAATAAGAAGTCTTAGACAAAAAAAGCTGGACATTTTCTACATGTGTTTAGTAAAATAGTTTTATCAAACATCATCACGTAGCTTTTCTAGGATATCTTAGGGCTTACTTTGACACTACAATCGCCAATCAATTGGATACCTTTTATAAGCTGCGCGGTCATTGCCTTACTCTCTCAAGACCTTTCATTGAAAAGGTGCCCTTCATTGATAATATGTTATTATCAATTTTTATTACCTTTTTCACCAATCCAATATCTTTACGTTATCACCACCACAGTTTTAACTTGTGATCACGAAACATTCACACACTCGGTCAACAACAAAAGTCAACAGTACAGTATTTTTAATCTTATCGATAAGGCCGCCCATTGTATGTTTTGTAGTAGCAATTGTATACTTTTCTTTTTTGCTATGTATTTTCTGGTGTACAATAAAGGATATATAAATATTGAGCAAAATAGTTATAAAAAAAACTGAACTGATATATTATGTATTTTTTTTTGATAATTCACACGTAGATATTACATGAAATTCTAAAAATAATTTCAATCAATTAAGATAATATACAGCATGTATCAGAAAGTAGTATTTAGTATGTTAAATAAACTTCAATAGGTATACCTAGTCGACCCAAATGTATGGGACGGCTGATTAATATTTGTTCACGATTACGATGTTGGTCCCGTGGAGAAAGTTGTTCAGTTTGATGATCTGTTTCACACTCTTAAATTTGACCATACATTTGAAATAAATAAAGTCCTCCAGACCGTATTTCGGCCTCGGCGGCCAATCTCAACGGAGACTAGCCTTCGGCGCGGGAAATATTATAGTGCACAAATGCGCGCGCAGACATAGGTGCAATCCCTCTTCCTTCACTATCATAGTCCGATGGGACGCCAACCTGAAACGACTGGAGAGAGACACACTGTATAAAAGTAACAGTGTTAATTGCCTTTTGTGTCCGACTGTACATACCATTCATTCATTCTTTACTTCTCAAACCGCAGCACATTAACAGTCACAGCCCGGGTTCCGGTCATCACGAGGTTCAAGCACTCGCCGTTTGAAAGTACGGCACTGATTTAGAAAGGATATTAACATTATCTTCTTATATAATGTTAAGTTTTAGGTACATTGAGTGAGTTATGTGAACCTAAACAATTTGCAGCTGTCTGTCACTACAAAATGGAGGATGTTCTTTACGCATTACGAGTAAGAATGATTATTTTTATTCAGACAGTGGAATGAAATTATTATACTTAAATCAATTAAGTTGTTCGGATAATCAGCCTGTGACGTTCCCACTGCTGGGACACAGGACTCCTCTCTGTAAGAGGGAGTGGGCCGTATTCCACCACGCAGGCCCAGTGCGGGTTAGTAGATGTCACATGTCTTCGAATTTTTTGTTCTAGAACATGCCGGTTTCCTTACGATGTTTTCCTTCACCGTTTTGAGAGCAGTGGTGCAAAGTAAAGCGCTTGTCTAGGTTCGAACTTACGACCTGGAACTCGCCAGTCGCGGCCGTTACCACTGGGCCACCAGTGCTCCCCAAGAGGTATAGTAGGAGGGGAGAGCAATGGTGGCCCAAGTTTTTCGAATGAGCAGAAATTAAATGACTTTTTAACATAAATTCATGTTTTAAATACATTTGCACACGTTAAGATAAGATACATAGCATTCTTTAACCCTACTAGCACTTTTATTTGTGAATGTGATGAAACTCTAGCTGATATCACTAAGGAGTTGCACTGTTAGGTTAGGTTTCGGCTTCAAAACAATTGTATTAGTGATTCATTAAAAGGTAAACTTAAATGCCAAACATATAGGCTGCCTAAATTAAGTATTACCCCATAGTACAGCGACAAACACGACACATACAGCACCTCAATTACCAAAACAAACAAAAACCATAATAAGCAACCATAATCTATCAATCACCCGGGTCACAGTGCACAGTGCACACACTGACGCAGCAGCCAGACAAAGTGCTCACACTTCACACCGTGCGCCGCCTGCACAGTGCGCGGTACATCGATTACCCGCGGCCACAGTTCACCGTGAAATGCTTACATTCACGTCACGCTTCACGTGGCTCACGCAATATTCATTACCGTTGATGTTAGCATGCTAAACTATGAGACATATGTTTGTGTGTTTGTTGGGCTGTGTCACTAACTTGCGGGTCAATTCTGATTAAGGTGACGTGTGAGTGTAGCGCACTAGGTAGCAAAACGTGTTTATAAGGAACTTAAGGTGAAATCTTACACAAAAACCGAGATGATGTTATCAATAAATCGTATTCTTAATACCCTGCGCTTAATATTAACGAATAAGCCGTTCGTGTCCTCTAAAACATAAAATATGTGCAAGAAAATATTTACTTAAAAGATAAGTACGACAAAAACATTGATTCATCAAGAATTACGCTCACTTCCATTTTTAATCTATCCTTGTATCACATCTGAAACAATTAAGTAATACATCTTGATTTGTAAAGTTATCACAGAAACCATCGATGCTAAGTTTAGACTCACGATGCAAGAATATCAGTCGTAACTGTCGGGAAATTAACCTCAAAATAAGTGTCGAAACGACACATGAGCAATATTATCATTATACAGTGTCTAAAATCGATTGAATATAATAACATTGTACTGCGAAATACTACCAATGTGCTGGCACGCAGATATTTCTATTATTATTAGCATGCATGTTTTGTTAATAGAATACTTTTACCCTCGTTTAACCGGAATCATTTTTACCAAAGCTAAATCAAGGTCATGGTTCAGCTCTGTTTGAAAAAACAGGTGGTTGGTTTTTTGAAAGACTGTTTAGTAGGCACTTTCACCCATAAAACGTTGCTTCCCGTAAAATAAAAGCCGCTTCTGATTTTTATATTAGGGTGAACCATCACCATAAAGGTCAGACGACCATCTATAAACCATAATAGACCTTCGGGTCCTTTTATTTTGTACCTACATGCGAACAAGGTTAGGAAGTTATTACCTAAAGCATTTTTGAAATTTTACTTATGACAATGTTTATGAAAATATTTTGTTAGACATGACGATAATGCATTTCAGATATTTTTGCATAGTACTTTCTTTCATCGACAACAACAACTAAGTTTGTCTATTTAGCAAATAAGCAAACAGAAACACAGTACTTACGCTAAATTAAAAACGACCATGTTTGACACAAAACAAAAATCAACATCACAAAATAAACTTTTCGTACCACTTGCTCAAAAAAGTGACATTCTATGCCACAAAAAGCGAACATAACAATAGTCATTTTTAATCTGTTAAAAACAGGGAAAGAAAATTGTACTGAATTTCATTCATCCTCTAGGGGGAGAATGTGATTTAAATTTGGAATACTTACCGAAATTTATACTGAACTACATCTGTGTTTACCTACACCATTGAGTTTGTATACAAGGTGTAACATAAATAAAGCACAACCTCTTAAGGGGTCATTGTACTCATCACTATGAACAACTTTTACTGTGGGACAAAACCTGAAATCGCGAAAAAAAAATCAGACGTTCCCTACATTTATGTTCGCATTACTCGTTAAAATGTAGGGAACAGCTGATTTTTATTTCGCGATTTCAGGTTTGGCCCCATAGTAAAAGTTGTTCATAATGATGAGTACAATGATCCCTTATGAGGTTGTGCGTTATTTAAGTTACAGCTTGTATAAAGCATTATACATCTTTTTGAAAAAGGAATACGCATTTATTATGCAGTTATGATTATTAAATAAAATTACGAAAACCGACGAGGCCGTATGAGCTTGATGCCTTTGCTTTTCCGACAAAAAAAAATATTAGTCTAGGAATTTGCCGCGTTTTTGTTTTCTTCAAATACATAAACGTTAAGTTTATTTTAATTTATTTTTATAAATAAGTTAATGTTCTAAAAATACGTTACGATGTTAAATCAAAGCGACAGTGACAGTGAATTGTCGGATTCCATCAGTGCAAATGCTGCCGCAATTAACAATTAATTATTTAATTAATTAAACAATGTTAACTTTTACTTTTAATTGTCATTATTTTTAATAAATGCTTATCTCGTATTATTATTGTGTTAATTTTTTCGCAAATGGTACGAAAAGTAGAGTATTTTCCTCGGTGATAAAGCTGTCTTAGTCGTGGGTGAACTTAAATCCCTCGCTACACTCAGGACTCGTCTTAAACTCCTCGCTTCGCTCGTGATTTAAGTTTTTAACACCCTCGCTACGCTCGGGAGTAAACCTCAAGTCCTTCATTACGCTCGCGATTTAAATCGTCACCCGCGACAAAAGACACTGCTTTATCCCCTTGGTTAATAATCTACTAATCCTCTACACTTTGTCCACGCCACCACAACCTTACCCACTGTGTGAGTAATAAACTGAACCAGCAATTTGAAATGGACATCGTGCAACGGATCGTATCGTTAGATTCTCATATTAGTTACCGAACTATTTGATATAATAAAGCCTTTCATTGCAGTAAAAACAGCGTTCCAATTGATGATTACTTATGTGCAAGCCTTTTTACCTACATACTGAATATTAATAAGATTGAATGGGCTGTAGAGATTATTCCAGGAGGATGAGTAGCAAAGCATGGTATAGCCCGAAAAACTGTTAAACTGTCAGAGTAAGTAAAGTGGCAGTGTGTGGGGCACGGACAGTTCTCACTTGTGACCGCTGACTGACAGGTGCAACGTGGAGTGGCAGTGTGTGGGGCACGGACAGTTCTCACTTGTGACCGCTGACTGACAGGTGCAACGTGGAGTGGCAGTGTGTGGGGCACGGACAGTTCTCACTTGTGACCGCTGACTGACAGGTGCAACGTGGAGTGGCAGTGTGTGGGGCACGGACAGTTCTCACTTGTGACCGCTGACTGACAGGTGCAACGTGGAGTGGCAGTGTGTGGGGCACGGACAGTTCTCACTTGTGACCGCTGACTGACAGGTGCAACGTGGAGTGGCAGTGTGTGGGGCACGGACAGTTCTCACTTGTGACCGCTGACTGACAGGTGCAACGTGGAGTGGCAGTGTGTGGGGCACGGACAGTTCTCACTTGTGACCGCTGACTGACAGGTGCAACGTGGAGTGGCAGTGTGTGGGGCACGGACAGTTCTCACTTGTGACCGCTGACTGACAGGTGCAACGTGGAGTGGCAGTGTGTGGGGCACGGACAGTTCTCACTTGTGACCGCTGACTGACAGGTGCAACGTGGAGTGGCAGTGTGTGGGGCACGGACAGTTCTCACTTGTGACCGCTGACTGACAGGTGCAACGTGGAGTGGCAGTGTGTGGGGCACGGACAGTTCTCACTTGTGACCGCTGACTGACAGGTGCAACGTGGAGTGGCAGTGTGTGGGGCACGGACAGTTCTCACTTGTGACCGCTGACTGACAGGTGCAACGTGGAGTGGCAGTGTGTGGGGCACGGACAGTTCTCACTTGTGACCGCTGACTGACAGGTGCAACGTGGAGTGGCAGTGTGTGGGGCACGGACAGTTCTCACTTGTGACCGCTGACTGACAGGTGCAACGTGGAGTGGCAGTGTGTGGGGCACGGACAGTTCTCACGTGTGACCACTGACTGGAAGATGCAACGTGGGCAGACCTCCCACGAGGTGGATCTATGAAGCTGAAGGTCGCAGGAATCACAATACCAGTCGTTGTTGCGAAGCGTGGAAGAGCCTTATGTCCAGCAGTGGATCATCTTTCGACTGAATGATGACGATTTTGATGGATAACAGCATCCTTTGAATTGCAAGAAAGTGCAATAATATTCCGTGTGCAAGTTGATACGAGCAAACTCTAGCATTGTGTCATTATGCTTATGCTTATATTCCTATGCTTTTTTGACAGATTACGTATTTTCAATGTGGGCGTCGAAATAAGAACATCGAGATTTGTACGTGTCTAATAAATCAGTTAAGTACCAAGGCGTTATGAGAAACCACAAGTTTACAACTTCACTGACATTATTAAAACAATAAGTTTCGTTATAAAGGATTGCTATCAGGCGCAATAAAGCCAATTAATATTCAGACTAATTATTATTGTTATCATTACTCACTTGTTTATTTGTAATAGCTTAGAACAAAAGACACTGTACAACCAACGAGTAGATACTCCATCAGAGTTCAAAGTAAATTATTAACTTAATTACTTACATACAACATGGCGGTACTACAGCTGAATTCACCCGGGCACCAATCCAGTATTCTTCTGGAAATTTCCGGATCGAAAAATCAAATAACACTTTTCCCGACCTGAGGATCGACAGACTTTCGAAGCAGACCCACAGATCATCTCCTGAGTAGACCCTTCTTCACGTTGGTATCGAAACTGCGAGGGTGTTTGTCAAAACAATGAGTAGCAACATCCTCCTAGGTGATTGACCATCTGAATGACAATCAGTACTAGTTGACAGGCCTACACTGTCCTCCCAAACCTGTTAACACTGTAATTTAAAAACATCATAAAAGCCAATTATTTTTAAAAGAGTAACGGTGGAGTTTCTTGTCGTCTTTTCTGCATAGGAAACGATCAATTTGAGCAGTGCTTCTGACGTTTCATAAGTGCCCATGTAGGTTTATGTGAAATAAAATATTTTGATTTTATAGAGGGTGTTGATCATGGCCTCCTGAAAACGGTTCAGTTTCGTATTTGGGAGCTCACCATCGAATGCACGGAAATGAGGTCAGGAGTGGAACGTTCTTACTTTGCTCTAGTGTCTACTTTCGTTTGGTCTCATCTCACTCCCACACCAAACACTTTTAAAATACACAACCCACATTTAATTTAATATTATGTTTAAAATATATTAATGCTCTTTAAACACATTCGATTATTGCTGATTATTGCCGCCTCACACACGCCCACTTACTACTCGTATCTTATAATCTTGTAAGACAAAGGATACTAGTCTCACTCTCACGACGCAGGAAATCCTCGTATGGAGAATTCGTAAATGCTCTTTCAAACACGGGGTGTGTTTATACACACACTCACCCTCGCTCTCCACAGAACGCAGTGATAACTTCATTTATAAAAAATGTAAACTCTTTTATTATTATTGTTTTTTTCTCTTCTATATTTGCAAACCTATCTTTTAATGCATGCCATAACATAACGTATCTAGTTTTTGTCGATCGCGCTTCTGTATCATATTCCCTGTAAATTGAGAGGTCTGCTCTTGTGATAAAGAAACTCTTAGTACAAGGGCCAGGGCTACACTGATGTCTGTGTCTTGAAGTGAAAATAAATAAATTGATAACAACAAAGTATATTTTTATTGTAAAAGGCCGTTAGAAGCTGATTTTAAGAATACATGTTAGTTAGGTAGGTAACAGGTAAAATAACCCTATTACAGCAAGTTCACGCTTTTTCCTAGAACATAAAGAACCACAAAACGACCATAATAAAAGTAGCGAGGCTGTTGACACCTACATAACGCATCGTCACGACTCCAGATATTATCTTAGTTGAGAAGGCTCTGCCAAGGTTCATCTCACCGTTTTTGGCACAAGTGATGTTATTGTCGCACTGCACACCTTCCTGTGACTGTCCTTCGTTGACGTTTGTCGTGATGTTGTGGTAAGAAGTGATGTCATTGCAATAGAAAATGGTCTTGAACTTAGACCAGTACTTAGAATTTTCTAGTCTGTTATTATATTATTTGGTTAGAGACACTAGATTAGTTGGACGCACTAGCTGATACGTGTGTATAGGTTATAAATATATAGCAATAGCTCGGAGATATTTAATCTGTCCAGTCGATTCTTGGAGCAGTTCAGTGTGGGAGACGTCACAACACTTTCTGGAGCCTATTTCAACTCGGCTTGACTTTTCTTTGATGGGTTGCAATAAGATGTTAATTGTAGCCAGATTTGGAAGCAGTTATCACGGACTTGAAACTTTGTAATTATATCTGTGGACGAAGGGCGTGATACTATGATACACAAATGGTACCTACATCCTAGATGTGTACCACAATCACCCGACTAGTGATTACTGCAGTTCACTATGGTTATTACCAGATAAGAGAACACTGCCCATCATCAACCACACGGAACATGAATGTCTGCTAAGTACCTACCTATTTGAAAATAATTGAACAGAATAATATGAAGAAGGTTGGCCATCCGATGTCCAGTCTACGTGTTTACTAATCTTCTTTTAAACTGAACTATTGTTTGTCTAAAAACAATGTACATAATAACTAGAAAACAGTGCTATGTTCAGCACTTGAAAACGCCAATAAAAAAGCTAATAAGACGCTGTAAATGCATTGCAGAAATTGCAGACCATCTAAAAGTGTGCGCGTGGGCCATCTGTTGACGCGACATCACTGTGAATACAAACTGCCGCATTAGACTAGAACTTGAGACTAATGATTTATTTCACTGTTCAACAGATAAGAACCGGAGCCAGTCATATGGCACATTTTTTAAATTTATGTATCTGCCTTATACTATCATTACAGCCGGGCTACTCTGTAAAAATCCCACCGTGAAAACTTAGATGGAGTGAGTTGTGAGTGAGTACATGATGCTAGGGATTAGAACTATTGACAGCTCACTTCAAGCTCATTGCAGCTAAGTTTTCACGTTGAGAATTTTACAGAATAGACCGGCTCGTTTCATTACCCTATGCGACAGTAGCCTCTTATAATATAAATAAATATTCAAATTATCTACAATTATGTTAATTGTGTTATTGTCAATAACATAACAACATAACTTTGAAAAAAAAAAATTTATGAACTTTAACAGTAACCACTTACCACTAGAACTCAGTCCCGAACTCGAAGTCTTTATAGAACTTTAACCTTTCATTCAATGAGTATCCAATCAAACTATACAATGACGTGGTAGTTTCAAGCCTTGAATAAATCGGCTCGACCAATCATCTACTGAAATAGTTTTTACGACGTAAGAACGTCGTAAAAACTATTTAAGAATATGAAATATATAATAATATGAATATGTATAAGAATACGAAATAAATAAAGGTAAAGAAGCCCCAAACAAATCCTGATTAGTGCGATTTATTATTATTCATTATCTCCACTCACACACCATTCATAATGAGATCATCATGGCTTCTCTTTCAGCGTGTTTTCAGGGTGACTTTTATGATTTTATGAGTAAAAATCCTGAAAATGTTATACTTGGAAACTGGGTCAACATTTATTAGTTTACACGAGTACGGGAAATACATGAGTTTTGAGTTTGTTAAAGTGTCAATTACACTACCTAGTAGCACTGGCTCACATGTTATAATGTAAGGCAGTGCACAGTGGTGGGCAGTGTAATCAAATCGTATGTTGATATGTTTAGCAGTGGGCAAAGTGTGCTGTGTTAAAGAGGATACTAATCTATGTATATCCTATTAATAAAGCTGAAGAGTTTGTTCGAACGCGCTAATCTCCAGAGATTATAGATTAGAGAGAAAATATTTTATAAATCCAACATATAATTCTGGAACTATCAGTCGGATTTATAAAATATTTTTGCATATAACAACTCGATTCTTTAAAAATGCTATGGGCTATTTAACGTCCCGCTGGGACTCGAATGAGCCGCGCAAAAAGGAAAAAAACAGAAAAAACGCTAAGCGAAAATGGTGTAAAATATTTCACATAAACCTACACGGGCACTTATGAAACATCAGAAGCTAGGTGCACGGTTACAATTAGTCGTTTCCTATGGAGAAGAGCCGGCAGGGATCTCCACGGTTACTCTCAGTCGGGGGAACAAGAAATTTTACGCGGATGAAATAACCCCCCGGGTGTGTCAGCTTCTAAAATCATTAAATATTATAACGATGCTGTACCTACGTAGGCATTTCATTCAATATAACTCATAGAAGCACATAAACTGATTCTATGAAAGTCATGACTTCGCCACGGTTGCCAGTTTTTACATCACTTATGTACGGCCACAACGTTGACAGTTATAAAAGGTCCACTCCAACCAAAGTTGAGTTGAGTTGAGAAGTCACATTTTTACTGCGCTGGAGCTGGGACCACCTGCAGACATCAAAAGGACCGAAGTCAGTTCAGCTTCCAACCATGTATTTGCGTCAATTGACACGGAACACGTGCGGGACACACAGGCTCCACAACAGCTCGCGGGATAGGGCGAAAGAAATAAAGAAAATACATTTATTTAGTATAAACTAAAAAAAGAAAGAAGAAAAGAAAAGATAAAGAGGTCGAGCGCCTTGCTTTTGGATCGACAATCAATGTTAAACAAAAGTTGCTTGGCAGTAATGGATGCCTAGAGAAAACCGATAAAAGGTATGGCACCTTTTAACGATTTTCTCTAGGTATTCATTGCACATATTTGGACAAAAGACAACACAACTATCCCTGAAAACAATGTAATTAAAGATTATGTATTTTTTGTGTTATCCTTCTGTTTTCTTTTTATATTAACCTGCCTCCGGGCTTCATTCGTCGTAATGTAAAAGTTTATACATAATGCCTAAACTTGTTGACTTTTTATTTTACTTAGAACATTACTCCTTACAGCTCTCCCTGCGGTCAGCAGTAAAGGTCACCAGCACTCCGTTGTGTTTGTTTTATTACCGCAACTTTGTAAGTACTTTTTAGTACTACATCATAGGTAAGTAAATAGAGAAAAGAAGTAAAAATAAAACTCTCCGAGACAAATCAGATACTTACATCTTTTTAGGCAACTTTTGAACATAATAGTATTTCGTTCTTACCTACTTAATCTTTTGTATAAAAACTGAGTTATGCTCCAAAGTCGACTGTTATCAATAAAATTGATGATGACAATACCCTTTTTACACAAGGCTTGTTGTCTCAAATCTAGCAATTATTTCCAGCATCCGCCTTGCTACGAAGTGTTCGGAAAATGGCTAGAGGAATCCATGTGAATTGATAAGTAGGTAATTTCGAATGATTTTTGCAATAAAATATACAATTCTTGCTAACAATAAGTAGGTATAGGCTGATTTTATTCGTAATTAGAGTAGCTGGAATCAAACCAGGAAAATAATTAAATAACCACAACCAACAACGAGATAGTAATCAGCACGATTCGAGATACAAAAACAAACTGAAATGCTTTGATTCATTACTAGCTGTGCCCGCGACTTCGTTCGCGTGTATGTCTTAAAACAAATAGGATTTAAAGATTTCATTTTTTTTGTGCGGAACCATAATTTTTTTTCAAATTAAATGTAGTAGTAGCAGCTTCAGTTACTCCTTAAAACAGCAGCTGCTTCAGTTACTCCTTCTGTCAAAATCGGCCCAGCCGTTTCGGAGATTAGCCGGAACAAACAGACAGACCGACAAGCATTCTAAAAATGGTTTTTTGTTATAAGTACTTTATATACTTTCATATGCATTTAGTAAAAAGCTGTTATTCTGATATTAACCTTATTTATTATTTTCTGTTATATTATATTGGCAGAGGATTAAAATACGCATATTTGAGAGGCCCCTATGCATCGTTGGTTTTAACAATAATAATTAGAGGTAGATCCTGGAGCGACAGTGGGTAATCTAACATTGAGATGCGGTTCAACACTTCGGTCCACGTATCTGATTAAGGGAATTACCGACTTACAATGTTGTATTGCCAATCTAATAAGGAAACTCGAAATAATGTTGCGCTTCTCTAATTACCTTTTCCTCATAGACACAAATGAATATCTACAAAATAAGCCATTTTGAATTCCTCTTGGTTCTTTTTGCCCAGCTACTTCCAAGTTTTTAATGAAAACAATTCATTCAATTAATTGAAAACGGGAATCTTAGTACCTTTTGCGGTACAAATTCCGCAACACTGTAAGTCAGCACTAGACTGCACCGCCCGGTGGCACAGGTGGCTGCCGTTCGTTTACTTTCCGCTTCTTTTGTTTAACGAAGTAAATTGAAAACGTGTCACGCCGGTCGATTCCGTAAAAATCTCACCGTGAAATCATAAGTGAAGTGAGCACTTAATAGTGTTAATCCCTAGCGAATGACAGCTCACTCCACGCTCACTTCACCCAAGCTTTCACGGTGAGATGATTACAGAATCGCACGGCAGATCCTCATGATTATTTTACCGACTGTAAATGATAGAAAACTGAGCGCAGCAATTTTCAAATTCAAAGCATAGAAACCGAATCCGATCTGTTGTACTTATTAAGTACTAAAGTAAATATAGATTAGCCTATCTAAGCTATCTTGTCCTAACACCGTGGACCTCAGTAGGCTGAATAGCACAGCATAAGCATCGCATATTCTGCCTATAATATTACCACTGACACAGGCACCAATCATATTCATATGTTGCATTCCATATGATAAAAAAGATGTTACAAAGGGCACAGCAAAAGGATAAAATTAATATTACAAAAAACAAAATTAAAACTACTACTAATATAAAAATAAATCTAGTTATTTAAATTCATCGAGAGGAAGAGAGTAGTCTGAACAAAAAAGGTTTATTACTGATTTATTGCGGTTTATAATAGTTAAGTATTTATGCTTTTGATTAGGAAACTGTCACGCTGTGCTACGCCGTTCCGGTCTGGATGGGCGTAGCACAGCGTAGCACCGTAGCACGTGGCTTGCAGGCTACGGGTTCCGGGTTCATGTCCCGCAGTAGGTATTAAAAGTGTAAGATTTGTGTCTATAATACATGCACAATACTGTAGGAATTTTATGCTTACTGGAAAATCGAATCTCAGGCGTCTGCGTCTCAACCTATTTACCATTAACTAATCGTTACTGGAAAAAGGAACTGGTCGAGTCTATGAGAGCTTAACATTGTAAACGCTTACAATGCTGAGCTTAACTTCTGCTGACGCCAGCAGAAGTTACATCACAATAACTTGCAACAATATCAAGCTGGACAACACAGAATAGGTCGCCTTATCTTTACAATGCATAACTTTGTAATGGGCTGTGTGAGGTTTCCTAATAGGTGGAAGAGCTATAAGTACAGGGCGTTGGGTTATCCGAGCCGTCAACAGCATAGCTATTTGTTTTGTAAAGTAAAACTACCACATTTAAGTAGGTCTTTCTTCCTCCAAACAGCATCGATATGTTTCGATTATGGAGTAGGGGTGAAATTAGAGACATGGAACTTTATTTCTACATTTTTTTCTATAGTGGACCTCTGCCTAACTCTTCAAGAATTACAGGCGTGAGGTATGTTGTGTGATGTAACTTTACTTCTATTGTATTGACAATCCCCTCGCTATTGCAGGTAACGAAAAGCATTTGAATAACCTCATAACTGTTGGTGGACATATTGCTACCTTTGTACCCCAAGGTAGCGATATGTAAAGGAAAATGTTATTGGTTATACATTTATACTTCCATTTTAGTCTTAAGTTCTATACCATAACATTGTAATGTATAACCGTTTATTTTCTCAAATAAAATAAAATAAAGGACAGAAAGAAAACAACATCTGTCTAGAACCAGAATAAATAATAACTAAATGATTTCATTTTATTTCACCAAATGCCTTTAACAATAGTCTTACGACTAAAAACATAAAATGTTTAATACAAAATTCAATATTAAAATACTCAGGCTTCTAAACTAGAGGTAAGTTCCTGTGAAGTCAGAGATTCTCGGAAGCAACAAAGACATAATATTTGTAGTAAGTAATTTGGAACATTTGACAATAAATGGTGGATAATAAAACTGAGTTATATTTTATATAACAGTCTTATTATTTGTGTGACCTGAGGATCCTGAACATGAAATTCATTGTTCTGTGACCAATGAACACTTCGGCTGCCTTTCCGCTTGACATACCATATCCTATACAAATATATTTTCCAGCAAGCAGAAGGACGACAAGAAAAAGCGGGGGTGGCTTATTCTTTCCTTTTCCGGAAATAACTACTAGAAAACTCTTAGAGACTTAAGTGTGAATGAAACCTTTTAATAAACGAAATACCTATCCAGCTTTTAAATTCAATTATCTTATTTTACAATGAAAACCTCTGGAAAACACTAAAGATCTTAAAGCTAATCCATCTCCCAGTGACCTTTCACTTCCCTTGAGGCGATGCATGGAATCCACCATCGGAGGTATCATTAGACAAATTATTAGAGCATATTTAGTGGCATTACATATCCTCTTGGCCGCAGGGGGAGGGGGGCTGCGTATAAAGCGAAGATGCGCGGTCACAGCCCGCAACACAGCATCGTCGCGTGCGCACGTCACGTGAACGAATTGCTCCGAAGTTTCACCACATTTTACGAAGTTTGTGACTTTTTTTGTTGACGTTTTCTGTGCTTTTTGGATTCTGTGAACTTTTGGTAAGTTTATGTTATTGATTTATTAGTGCTAGGGTTAGGGTACTAGTAGGTTATAGGTACAGTGTCATAAAGATTTGGCTGCGTGCCTGTGGGGGGCATTAAACTTAACGCTTAAATAATAAGGGATTACGCATGTTTATAATTTTAAAAATAAGTAGGTAACTAAACAATTTAGTTAACTCTCCAAACTACCTTATATTCATATAGACGAAAGTTACTTTTATCTCGCGTACCTACATAAGTGTGATAAGGCACTTTTTTGGGAAAATTTCACATAATTCAAAACTACTTTGAAAATTAAATCCTTTGTCAAAGTCGTGACAATTTTTTCCATTATTTCTTAACAGTAATAAAGCTTAACAAACAACTTTGAAAACAATTATAAGTTGCAACATAAATAAAACCCTCCCGCGCCTGCGCACTGTCAACTTACCGCAAATTACTTTAAAATAATTTATTTTGCTATCTTATTATTATGTTAATACAGTGGAAACACCATTTTTGTTGCACTTTTAAGTACTTTCAAGACACTGTGTTGTTAAAAACGTATTTTTCTTATAAAAAAAAAACCTTCTTTAAAGCAAGATAATAAGTGCGAAAAGGTCGCGAACATGTAGTATTGTACCTACTACGTTTTAAAAAGAATATACAGCTAATATAATAAAACTATAAAGACGTCCTACTAATAAATATGTCATAAAAAATACCTACTATGAAATTAGTAAAATTTGTGAGCCTCTATTCTCATTCCATTTCGTGGAATGCATTTTATTTTCATTAATATTTAATTAATGTCACGAATCTAATCTCAACACTAACTAGCCGAGATTTTTGTTATTAAACCAGAAATAATTAATTTTCAGAAGGAAAATTAAGGTTATTACGAACCAAAAGGAAAATCAACAAAGAAAATATTTCTCAAAACGATAAATAAGCTTTTACACCGAAAGAAAATATGATATTTCGACAAATTAATTATTGTATTTATCTCGGCTCTTAAAATGTGTACTTTAAATTAGTATAAAGTATGTATGAAATTATATGAAAACTAGTCAGAGGTCAGAGTTTCAAATTAAATAATATTTTCTTGTTTCCTTTTAATAAAAATACTAGTCAAGTAACTCCAAAGCTCTATTATCCGACGTACAAAGTGAAACACGAGTATAATAAGCTGGCCCAGTAAGTGCGCCGTAAGTGCTTACTTCGCGTACATACAAGGAGAGCTAATTAACTATTACTTAGTTTGTAATTATTAAAGCTTTGCGCTAAATGGTTACTGTGTGTATGTTAATGTTTAATGTTCTCTTTCAGAAGAAAGCCGCCGTCCCCCAAGATGGTCCACTTCAAGCTGGTGGTAAGTTATTTAGATTTAATTAAAAAGCTAAACACAGATATTGGGACACAGCTTCATTTAAAGCATAGTTAGTAAAAAAAATATGAGATTGAGAATCAACCATTTTCAAACGTCAAAATTACAAAGAAAGTACTTACCCTAAAAACAATATATCTGTTATAGTTTCTTTAAATCTATAAAAAGTTAAAGGACATAAGATCTGATATCCGTAGCAGTTCCCTTCTGTCAGTCAGAACTACGAGTACGGTTTAACTTTAAACTTACATCAAAGCTTCCAGCAGTGGAAATTTTTCACAATCTGAAGTTACAAACACATGGCTTCAATTCAGAACTGTCGTTAAAAGTTACTTTCAGTCACAGTTACGAATGAGACAGTTGGCAGATGACGGTTAAATGTAATTGTATAGGTGAAAAATGTGAAAAGCTTTGTTTCCTCTGTGGCGTATTTTTATAAGCTTTACTCAACCAAAGCTCGACCGATTTCAAGAAATGTAGGGTTTTATGCTCCAGACAAGCGCACTGCGCCGATGGGATGTCCTATCGGTAAAAATGACGTAGTTCCAAACAAACGTTCCTCCCCCACTGAACACGCTCAGGCGACGGATTTTTAAAAACTCTTCCATAGCGGTCACTTTCGTTAAAAAAGGAACTCTTGCGCCACATTTCAAGCTTTTAGACCCAGCGGTTTAGGCTGTGCGTTTTCTGTCAGGAAATTTAAGATTTTTCATAAAGTAGATTGAAAGCTTTTGAAAAGTACTGCTTTTGCCTTGATGGACATATAGGTCATGGAGATTTACAAAATATCTAATAACAATAACTACTTACCAATGCCATCGTCGATGATGCAATAAATATAAACAAAATAGTAACTATTAATGCCGTAGGAACATTACATTAAACAGTTAAATAAAATTTAATGAGATTAATTTAACATAATAATACTTTAGAATGTTATATCTATGATTGATTGTTAACATTTGGATACGATTCCATTTTATAGCGATGCAATAGATTAATTCAGTTCTTTTGTTTTACAGCCTATTTTATATATTTCTTATTGCTATATTAACCTAGTTTCTAAATCCTATAAATAAAACAATAAATACAAAATACAAGCTTGTTGCGTCTATCTTTCACGCCTGACTCACGCCTTGTTCCCAGGAGGTAGGCAGAAACTACAGAACATAAGAAATAAGTGGGTACGATGATATTGGCCTTGCATTTAAATAACTCACAACCAGCAATATGTGTCACGTTGCACCTATGTTTTATTTTCATAAAGACACCACCTAAAAATCATTATTCTAACCGAATACAATGTGGCTGCACTAATAGATAAATAAAAATACTGACCTAAATTTATTAAAATTAAACTATACTAACCTAAATCACAATCTGTATGATTTCGAAGGATATTGCTAATCCATTGCTTCATATATTCAAAAAATTAGTCTGGTGAGCAACGTAAATAGCGCAATGAATGTTTTTGAACTGTCAAAATGGAAGCCATTGCTACTGACAGTGTGTTACACAATTAACATCTAAAGCAGACGAGGTCATTTCTTTCAGGAACTTTATGTTTTATCTAAACTAATAAGTCACTCTCCCTGTATGTTGTAATGACTACCAACAACGCAGAGCATGCGGGCGGTGACTCGGTACTTTCCGTTTTTAATTCAGTGTTTATACGGAAATAGTAATTAATTGGTTCAACTTTCAGTATTACTGCATTCTACATAATCGGGAATAAATAGCTTTGACTGTTAATCTATTATGCTGTTTAACGGAAATATGGGAAAGGGAAGTAAACGCTGAGATAACGGCTGATTGCGATATGAGTTATGAAAGAAAAATATAGGTATAGGTACTAGCGCTCGCTTCAAATATATTGGGGAAATAGATCGCGGAGCAAGGGTATGATGATAATGATGATCAATGGAAATTTGAGGTGGTCATTATTTTTTCTAGTTTTACAGTCGCGAATAACATAAAACGTTACAATTTCAGACTAGAAATATAAACTTTTCTGATAATCTATTAGCCAGACCAGAATGTTAAGGGTGACATCCCACTGCCGCGGCACGTGTTGCATCACAATCATTTGCACACGCCGCACCGCATCGCACTGAATAACAGGGCTGCTACGTTAGGAAAACTCCAAATTACTAGAGATGAATTCTTAAATCATGTATTAACTAACATAGCGGGCCATTTGTTTTTAACCTTGTTATTTCCAAAATTTTCTTATGTCGAAGAATATTAGTAATACCTTCTTTGATTCATTTATGACGATAATTGTCACACATTATTATAATATCGGCATAAGCAACAAATCAGCGACTGCAGACAGGTTTGTTCTAGAAATTTAGTCTGCATAAAAAAGTAACGATTAGTTGCCAAAATCTTTAGAAATGTCTCAATGGAACCTACAAAACAAATCATTTAAAGGTCTGTGTTTTCTGCTGGACGTTCAAATTCATACAATAAAGAGTAGTTCTCCGAGGCAGCCTTGCCGACCGCAGAGCATTGCATCATGGTACTCAGCCACGAGCTGTAACACCTACAAGTCATTCATCTCTGTACGCACCACCCTCGCTCACTAAACGCGCATTTTTGTCTCTTTTCTAAAGTCCTTGGTTTGGAAACGCAGCAATTGTGCACTTTTTTTTCTTTTCGCGCTATGAAAGGTTCCTGGTGTTATTATAATGATCCTCTTTTATCATCGCGAAGTATTTCGTGACGATTTGGTAATCGGCACTTACTATTGTGTGTTGTGAATACTATGCTTTATTTATTTATTTATTTATTTTACCATTTATGTACACACATATATAAACAGACAAGAAAATTAGATAATTTTCTTTGAGTAAAAGTAAGGAAATGAATATGCACCTAGTGTTGAATGTTGAAATTGCTGTCAATATTAGATAGCAGGTGGGCAGCGGTAACCCTGGGGTAACAGCCGCAACATACGAGTTGTTGGTCGTAGGTTCGAACCCCGACAGGCGCTTTACTTTGTGAAAATTATTTCATCACCGCTACTCTCAAAACGGTGAAATAAAACATCATCGTGAGGAAACCATGTCTTAGAACCAAAAATTCGATGACATTTACCAACCCGCACTGGGCCCGCGTGGTAGATTACGGCCCACTCCCTCTCACCGAGAGGAGCCTGTGTCCCAGCAGTGGGGACATTACAGGCCGATTGTAGTTCACAAATAGAGACTTTTCTTTGATGATATATCTCGCTTACAAAAACATTCACATGAAAGAGGGTCTACCTCTCTAAAAGTCAGCTTACAATAAATTATGCAAGTAACTGTCATAGGTACCTACATAACCCGACCTTATATAAGAACAGTCTAAACGACTCGCATCCCAATTGACAAACTAATCAAAACAATGGCAAAGCCATTAAACATAGAAACAGAGCACTTGACGTAAAAAGCATATACCTATAAATGCAAATGAGATGAGAATGTTCTACAAAAGTAAGTGTTCGGTGCATATTCTTCAAAAGGTCGGGTGTTTCCGCCGAGCCGAGCGTGACGTAGGTGACCGGCGCGCGCGCATAGAAAGTGTCAATAAGGTCAAGGTCGTATCTCTTCCGTGCTTTACGTCATACGGAGAAACTTAGGGCTGGTGAGGCAGGATTAGACAGTAATTAAAATTGATTTATGGTAATAAAACTACGTCTGTGAATCGTTTACCAAGCTGGATTAATTTCTCAATAGCAATTATTTCATTTATATTTTTGCATAAATGTAAAATATGGAAAGAAAAAATATGTATCCGTTTCATTTGTAGTATTTACAGCATCTCGTAGAAATTCTTTGTTAACCCTTAAATGCATGATTTATTGTATCGTATTGCAAAAAATGCTATTGTATAGGTATTTATCTATTGAAATTTAGAAAAAAATATATAATAAATATTAATATTCATAGAGTATATATATTGTTTTGACATAAAGAGGTGCGTTCAGACACTCACAGCTATCACATTCTTAAAAAAATTAAATAACGTACTTTGTTGCCATATGGCAACATTATGCATTTAAGGGTTAAGTTTTTCTACGCCGCTTTCGCCAACCCTATCCCAAATTATGCGCACACGCATGGTGATAGCCATCAGCAAGCTTTTGTTTGTCCGCTATAACCTTTAGTCACTTATAGTATCGCGCAGTACCACTTACTATTATTATATAACATGTTTGTGTGTGAGTACAATAATAGGTATCATGCTGTTGCTAAACTGTTATGTCATTTGATGTCACAGGTATTTTGTTAAGCTGTGACCTAATACCGGTATTAATAGAGGAATGTGCAATGGATATACGTTTGTACATATGGATTACTATCCAAAATGCACTTCAATAAATCTGCCTACCCTTTTCCCAACTATTGAGTGGTTGGCTTCCGGTCTAACCAGATGTAGCTGAATACCAGTAATTTACATGGAGCGACTGCCTATCTGATCTCCACAACGAATAACACGATACGCCTTGGTAAGACTGGTTGTCAGACTTTTCCGCTTCTAAATACCCGTAACGACTATCCAGAATGCACTTAAGAAACAAAAAAATATCTTGAGAAAGGATTAAACTTAAATCTAGATCATTGAACTACGAGACGCGAATGGGCGTTTAAAACATCAAGAAAAGAATGGTATCTCTACTGATAATAATTTATCATCCAGTTGGGTTTATTAGTTTATTAGTTTAGTATTGCGACAATAGAAGCCAAACCAAAGACGTTAGCAAATGCTAAAAAGATCGTCGACTAAGTAGCTAAAGTCAACGCCCTACCTCATTGAATAAGACACGCGACAAGACTATTGCAAAGCGTCGACATAACAGCCATAACACTAACCGCTCACAATATAGCCGTAACTAAATATAATAACGAATTACTGAAAGAGGCTATTAACTCATTATGATAACACTAATTGACGCTCACTGCGGCGCGCTACACACCGACGACCTTAGCATAGAGGTAAATCCGTACTCCATACTAATATTACAAATGCGAAAGTAACTCTTCTGTTTGTTACCGTTTCATACGTTCACCACCGACCGTTATGAAATTTAGCCGACGATCTGTAAAAGGAAGCTCATTTTCATTCTAAACTTACAAAAAAAATTATAAAATCAGATCAAATTGCGGGTAACAGCTAGTACTTAAATATCAATAAGTCTCACATTGCGATGCTGAAAAGTGAAAACCTTGCTAATAACATGCATCTCGTTAGCATTACTAACTTTTCTGTAATTTTTAAGTATGTTTTATGACCTTTAGCGATAGCGGACAGGTATGACTATCCGTTTTTTAAGCATTGCACGCGTTTCATCATTTTGAGCTAACATAGTTTTAAGCACTACTTTCTTATACATATAATTCTGAAAATCCTTCCCATACGACTCATACGCTGAACATTCTGCTTACTCTCCCCTAACCTCCCACATTTCTACGGCGTCAAAATTGTTCATTCTGATCATCCAAACAAGTGCACGGTGTGTAGTGCGGCTACGCCATCAGTCAACTCATGCGCAGACATAATTACCGTGTGAACAGTATGATTTATCGCCCAGAGGCGGCGATCGTTAATGAATGGGAAGTGGATTGGAAGAGCAAAGCTTTAGATAGGTTGTATAATTTGTATGTCTGGGTTATACATATACCTTTGTGCTTCTGTAGATTGCTGTACAAAATATGCCTTTTATTTCACAATTTTTCCAAAGGTTTCTTTTGTCAGTCCCATTAAGTAAGTATGTACATATGTATAAAAAGTTTTTTAGCTGTAAATACTGCATGAAGTTCATCAGAAAATATGCTTGTGATCTTAGGATAACCCTATGTCAACATATCACCTAATAATTGATCTCGAAAATTAAAAAAGATCACATTTCACGAAAAATCACATAATACCTTAGCTTCGACTCTTATTGCAATTCATAGTCCTCCAAACAAACGAAGAAATGTAGCAGTAAAACTATGAACAAACAATACTGAGTTGCATTGTATCCTGTGTCTCAAAACAGTTCCAATCAAGAGTGATGTAAGCTACAATACTGCACCATTTGTGTCCCACACACATGCTCCCAATGTTGTTACTCTGTGACCCACTTAACATAACAGACAAATAATTTAATCATAACAATGCTAGGCTATGTTGCCGAAACCGGTTATGATCAAAGTTATTACCAGAAATTGTATATAATTATGCACGTGCTTTGTAAATAAGATCTGCTACTACGCTTACAAATACATGGGTAGTGATTGTATGTATTTTAGTGAGAGAGAGTTCCCATATAATGTTTAGATATTTTTATCAAATTCCAATTCGGTACCTGTATGCGTAAACTGTATGAAAGTATGTCTTTGAAATTGTCCGCAACGATATAAAATCTTAAATTTCATACATTATACACAATCCGATTTTGGCTAGTCATCCAATAACGATTCGGGGATATTGAAGGCGCTTATTTTGTAAAAGCGTATAGATAAATAAGACCAAATGAGCTCTTCGTGCCATCTTCAATTTTTATACCGCGGTGCGGGCTGGCATTGAGGATTTCTCTGCTATCACCAAAATCCATGCCAAAATGGTGATTATACCCTTAGCCCCTAATCTTCAGTTTGTAGTTTCCTATGTTCAAGAGAACGGCTTCACAATGTGTGTAAATTATACTTGATTCCACATTGGAAATAACTGATACCACCAAATGAGGCACGGAGTGTGGCGAAACTGTAGCAAGCTGCCTTAGCACTCGTGCGTCTCCGTGAGTCTTCGTAAATGCTCGTGCAGCTTCGTAAATGCATGACTTTCATAGCAGAGGACTTATCTGATGGCCGGAAGTATTGCGTTGATTGTTATTTCATGTTATGTCATTCTTTTTGCCCGTTTTCCTCATACTTAGAACTAATGAAATGATTTCGTGCAAAGATCTGTGTTGAAGTGCTGAGTCAGAGGTAGTCATTATTTGATAGCCCAAAATCAACATCTCGTAATATTTTATGATCATGCACCTTAAAGTTTTATGTACGTACCTAGATAAAGTTCTACCAAAAATCCCTGAACGTTTAGTTACAAATGTAACAATAATTGTGACGATTTGTTTTTGACCATGTTTAATCGACATCTTGACCGTTCTGCATCACACTCCATTTTCATCGCGATGCTTATTCTCATCTCAACTTGAAACTATAAAACTTGTACAAATTAGTGAACGTCTTAACAAAATGCACCCAGTTCTTTCCTGGCTCCCAGCTCAGCCAGCAGCCTCCATGGCGGTACTCCACATGTAAACCTAGCCCGGTAATGGTCCCCGCTAGATTTCTCGCTATTGTGTACGAAACAAAACAGCCTCCATTCAGACTATTATGACGCCCGGTTTCACTCACTTTCCTACAAATTCCTACACAATGTGCACTGATTATAGCTGCTAACCTATGCTTATAGGCGTTTTGTACATTTAGAGGTGAATTGGAAAACTCCAATTAAATCGGCCTATTTTACGTACCTTCTTTCTACTTGGTGCTATTTCATCTTATGTTCTAGCTCAAGTTAAAAGTTAAATAATATTTTAACGCTTTGCACCTTCCGCAGAAGTTATGAATACCTAGCACACTCGAAATTTTGGCCATTCAAACTAAATATTTATTCAGCCTAAAATATATTTTTAGTTTATTTATTCATAGTCGTTATAATACATTTACATAATATGCGTCACATTTTATCACATTCTTTCTATCAATGTAGTAGTAGAGTAGCTAGGTTCTGGGAAATTCTACGAACATGCAAATACACCGACCTCACTCTATGTCAGGGTCAATTTAATATAGGTACCAATGGATGTTTAAAAACTTACAAAAAAGATTATCCTTTCCGCCTCCTAGTCATCCAAAGTATTTTCGGATGCACTTCATAAGAACAATTTCATTTTCCCGATACAATATTCGTTCCCCTTAACCATTTCATCACGCGAACCGAACACTGCTAAAATAGAGGGGTCTCCCCAAAACAAGAACTATCTCTAACATCGTAAGAAGGAAGGAAACAGCTGACCTATTACCTCACCTGACAGAACTCATGACAAAAGTAAAGTAATAACCATCTCTTCACTCGTCAAGTTACGTTTTAACGAAACACCTATGTATCTGTGATACAGGCACACAGGTCGCTTCATAAAAACATCGGGTTGCCAGTCCTTACATAATACGTCACACTATCGCTAAGAACACGATACATTGTTGTCTCAATACGTACAATGTTAGGTAATGCCTTTGTGAGTCGCAGATGGACGTTGCGGTGATATTTTAAATGGTAAAACTTTTACTTTCGCTATGAGAAAAGTTTGCGATGATTATTATGACAGAGTTATTCTGCCGTATAACTCTGGCTTCCGGTTTTGCATATTCGCGATAAATTAAGATTTTTATAGACGATGGAGCGAGGAGAGACGGTTATTATTCGATGTTACAATAGGTAATTGGGGCCATTGTTGAAACAAATTATGTGATAATTTACGTTATTCGTTTACAAAAAGAACACTATACAATATCTATATATATAAAAGAAAGTCGTGTTAGTTACTCCACTTATAACTCAATAACGGCTGAACCGATTTAGCTGAAAATTGGCAGGGAGGTAGTTGAGAGCCAGGAGAAGGACATAGGATACTTTTCTTTTTTTTTTCTTCTTTTCTTTTTTTTTTTTTTTCGGTTTTTGGTTTGCAATCCTCGAATACCAACGATGAAATTTCACGCTATCAAGTTGGTCGTTATGTGAACTGTAATGAAGCGATTTGGCGTATATTCGCATTTCCCATTCACGAACGTCATCCTACTGTTATGCATTTGGCGGTGCATCTGGAGAATGGTCAAAGAGTATATTTCACGGCTTCGAATGCTACGCAACGTGCTGAAACACCTCCAGCAACTACATTGACCAGTTTTTTTGCAATCTGCCAAAGAGATCAGTTTGTACGAACTTTGCTTTACTCGGAGATGCCACGTTATTATACTTGGAATGCTTCATCGAAGAATTTTCAAAGACGGAAGCAAGGCGATGCGGTTCCTGGGTATCCAGATGTGCGTTCTACTGATGCTCTTGGTCGTATGTATACAGTTCATCCAAAGAATAATGAATGTTTCTATTTGCGGTTGTTGCTGGTAAATGTGCGTGGGCCAACGTCATTTGAGTCACTACGAACTGTTAATGGTGTAATATTCCCAACATATCGTGCTGCATGTGAAGAATTGAAGTTATTAGAAAACGATAGTCATTGGGATACGACAATCGCTGAAGCCATTATCTCTGCATCTCCAAGTCAGATACGCACATTATTCGCTATCATAATTTCGACATGTTTTCCATCAAACCCATGTAACCTGTGGTACAAATACAAGGATAATATGTCAGAAGATATTTTACATCAAATTCGTGTCAGTTCCAGAAATCACGATATTGAGATGAATGAGGAGATACATAATCGTGCTTTACTCTTGATCGAAGATATGTGTTACCTCATGTGCGGTAATTTATTAATCAGGTTAGGTATGCCAGCACCATATCGTGAAATGAATGACGCATTTAATCGAGAATTGAAACGGGAACGTGAATATGATCACCAGGAATTAGATTTAGTAGTTCAAACGAATGTACCCCTGTTGAATTACCAACAAAAGGAAGTTTATGATACTTTAATGAAGGCAATCGATGATGAAAATGGTGGTTTATATTTCCTAGATGCCAATGGTGGAACTGGCAAGACATTCCTCATGTCATTAGTTTTAGCAACTGTTCGGGCGAGATCTAACATAGCGGTTGCAGTTGCTTCTTCTGGAATAGCAGCCACATTGTTAGAAGGATGCCGTACGGCTCATTCAGCATTCAAATTACCGTTAAATCTTCAAACTATTGAAGAACCAACGTGTAATATTGCAAAACACTCAGCAATGGCCAAAGTTTTAGCGGTATCGAAATCATCTGGGACGAATGCACAATGGCGCATAAACGTGGATTAGAAGCACTTAACCGAACATTAAAAGATTTACGCAATGACTCGAGATGTTTTGGAGGAGCAATGATTTTACTGTCTGGCGATTTCCGCCAAATACTGCCAGTAATTCCAAGATCTACGGCTGCCGACGAAATAAACGCTTGCCTCAAATCGTCAAATCTATGGCGCTATGTGAAGAAACTGCAACTGACAACAAACATGAGAGTTACATTGCTTAATGATACATCTGCTGAAGATTTATCGGAGCAATTGCTGACTATCGGTAATGGTCAAGTACCTGTCGATGAATCGAGCGGATTAATATCATTTCCAAATAATTTCTGTAATTTTGTCTCATCAAAAGACGAACTTATCAACAATGTATTTCCAGAAATTATTTCTAACTACAAAAATAATGAATGGTTGAGTGAGCGAGCAATTTTAGCGGCTAAAAATAAAGATGTAGAGGACCTAAACTACATAATTCAAAATAAGATCATTGGAACAATGCATTCATTCAAATCTATTGACTGCGTCACAAATGAAGATGAAGCCACCAACTATCCAATTGAATTTTTAAACTCTTTGGACGTGCCTGGCTTACCACCGCACAATTTACGCCTAAGGCCTCATTTACGGAGACGCGGGGCGTCGCGCGTTGCGTTGAGCGGCGCGGCCCGCACTGAATTCAAATATATGGCGTTGTATGAGTGCGTTTACGGAGAAGCGATTTTAGACGCGTTTGTTTGAATTAGGGCGTTTTTTGCGGCCGAGCCCGCGGATGGCACCGACGCGTCCCACGCGGCGTTTATCGCGGCGGCGCACGCAGCGGCAATTCTCGATGAAGCTATGTCCGAGACGGAATCTTCTGTCAGTCTTATTTAGAAATCGCGCAACACAGACGTAGTCACCGTCGCAATGGAGTATGATATGATCGACTTTTTCTACGCCGCGATGCCCGCCGCGTGCTTCGTTACACGCTAGAGGATTCGCCGCGGGCGCCGCGGCGGGCACCGCCACGCTTCCCGTCTCGCTTCTCTATGAACATGGTCGTATATTGCTATAAGTTTGAGTTTACGCGTGCGATGATGCGTGCCGCTTCACGCGCCGCCCCACCGTAAACAGAAAAAACGTCCGACGCGCCGCGAGACGCCACGCCACACGCGACGCGAGACGCCCCGCGTCTCCGTAAATGAGGCCTAAAGGTTGGCTCCGTAGTAATCATGCTTCGAAACATAAACCAACCAAAACTGTGCAACGGTACGCGTTTGGTGGTTAGAAAATTGATGAACAGTGTAATTTACGCTACGATAATGATAGGAAAATTCAAAGGTGAGGAAGTTCTCATTCCGAGGATACCGATGATCCCAAACGATATGCCGTTTGAATTTAAAAGACTTCAATTTCCGATACGTCTTGCATTTGCCATGACCATCAACAAATCACAAGGCCAATCCTTAAAAGTTTGTGGTTTAAATCTAGAACATTCATGTTTTTCCCATGGTTAATTGTACGTGGCATGTTCACGGGTCGGAAGACCATCTGCGTTGTTTGTTTTAGCGCCTGATAATAAAACAAAAAATGTCGTGTATCACAAGGTACTTAAATGAAGAGCAACCTATGTACTAAAATACAGAAATAATTATGAATGATTAATGTAGGTATTTAATTTTTTTGTATTTTTTCCAATTAAAAAACAAAAAAAACTGCTTATTTATTGCAATTAAGGCGGAACAAAGTTCGCCGGGTCAGCTAGTATTTTTATAAACCACAATTTCCCTAAAAACGTTTTACAGAAAAGTTATGTGTGTTGATCGGTCTATTAATTATTATTTCCTAATCGAAAAACACAATAACTTCACGGTCTAGGAATAAAACTTAGAGCCTCGCGCTTGACGACAGCAATCAAGAGTATTCGTTAATCGTAGACTGAGGAGGCAGCTAAATAATTTCCTAATGAAACAAAATTACTTTTTACTGTAATCGACCCACATTGAAATATTCGAGCGATCGTGAGTTATGCTAATGAAAACGAATTACTTTGATGTTAACTACTTTAATTATTGACACAAATAAGTTAGCCATCACTCGCTACTCACCTACATTTTAATGAGATGCATCAGAATAATGTTACCTATAAATAATTTATCTGCAATAGAATACCACCGTCAGTCCATTTTCTGGGTAGAGTAACAAGTATTCCTAATTGGCATTGACTTTTTTGTCTCATATTTTATGCCCTAGAACCCTAAATAACTAACTGGTCTGGTAGCAGTACCTCGTTACATTTCGGTACGTAACGATTACCAAAACTACTCGCAAATAATGAAATAAATAATATCGAAATCGGTAAGGTACAAAGTGATATAACAACAGAAATGGCGCGAACTTACAATACATAACGCTGACCAAACAAGAAAAATATGGTGTCCAGTATGTTACACCTGCCATCTTTTGTCTCTGCATCACCCTAAAGAATCACTTAATAAATATAATTGCACTCAGACGCAATGATCACTTGCGTCGCCAACCCAGATAATATTTGTTACATAAAAACTATAAAATCACTAAAAAATGCACTCGCATATTTTTAAATTCTCCATTCCAACTTGACAGTTATCCGCCATTACTTTTGACAGCTGATTTAAATGGATTGCGTTCAAAAATGTTAAATTGAATAATGAAAGTCTCATTTACGTTAAAAGTCGCATACCCACATAATGAATTAAATGGAGGTGATATATGGAGGTATATCGATTACATACTAAGTAACTATTTATTTATGTAATCGATATCTGCCCCAACCTCTCGTAATTTTATAGATTTCAATGAGCTTTCTAAAGGTCATGTAGCTTTTTATTTTATGTTTTTGAAGTAGATTTCACTGTTCACATAACAATGGTAACGCAAAAATAATTGTGGTATAACACTGTAGAAAAATATAAAGAGCAACATATTATTATTTGTATAAAATATTCTATACTTATGTTAGCAATAACTGTTCCAACTGTACGGTACGGGTAATTCGCACTCCCAGCACATAGGTAGCTTTAGATGAACTAGTAATAATATTGCGTAACAAGTAGTTGTATAGTTCGAGGTTTGTGAGCCCATCACTTATAAATAATACAGTCACCCATTTGCGTGAGAAAGTAATCTAAAACGTTCTCAATCCATTCCCAGAAGTAAAAGCTTAACAACTTCGATAAATCGCTTTTTTATCAAGAAGTAAAATGTGGAAATATTCAATGGCTCTGCTTATCCTGCATTGTTGCAAACTTGCACGAAAACACGAACAACCCATTAGCCCAGACATGCAACTTATCAACAACAACTCATTATTATAATTGCGTAACCTCCGTGGTGAAAATGGGCGGGAAAAACTTTCCGCCATGTTGTATTTGAAAGTGTCATGGCGCGCACTTCATTTTCCTTGGGGTTAGAAAAACAACCATTAATTCAAACAATGCAGCGTGTGAAGTTTACAAACTGCTTTAAGATAAATAGATTAGTTTTTTGACTATTCACGTGAGGAAGTTGGTATTAGTATTTAATTTCACTCCTAATTAGCTCACGCTCGGTTATTAAGTGACTTTCAAGTGTCAAGAAAGCATAATGGAAGTTGATGAATCTCTTTGAAATTCACAATGTACCTAATTGGGCTGCATCCGAAGACGCAACTCCGGAAATTGTTCCGTTGTTACGAAGATCTTTGGCGATAATATCGTAATCGACAGTTTCTATCTACTGTCAGACCTGTCAGACATTTGCCTCTGAATAGATATTGACTTATGTAATAAGCAAATATTCTATACATAGGTAGTACTGATTCATTCCTGGTATCATATTTTCCTCACATCTGATTGAATCCGCATAATCTTTTTATTCAATCAGTTGTAAGAATGACTACGATGGGGGAAGTGGGTTACTATGATACGGCGAAGAGTTTGCAAGTGGGCTCATTGCATCGTCGTTGGTTGGCAGAAGTATTTATGGTGTGAAAAAGTATTTCTATTTGATGATGATTGTTATAAAACTGGAAATCAATTTAAATTTTCACACCATTAAAGATCCCATTAATTTCGTACCAAGTTTTAGATCACAAAAAACAATCGTGGATTAAAAATCCCATCACACAATAATCATAAAGGGATCTTTCCATCAAATTGCTCAAGATCCTGCCTGTTGCAAGCAGAGACGAGCAATGCAGAGCAACGGTCTAGTTGAAGCATTCGCACCATTTCGGAGAGAACAATATGCACAGGTTGCACAGTCGTATTGTCGCGCGCTGTGGTTCCCGCGCATAGTTCCCGTGAGACGTGTGACGTACACTGCCGCCATCTTGCTTCAGGGTTGCCAAACTTGGAATCGTTTATCGTTATGTGTATCTGTATGTTCAATAACTTGTGTGTGAACATGTGTTTACAAGAGGGCTGCCATTTAGGACGATTATTTTATTTGTTAACTTTGGGCCTTTGCTTAACTTTTATTTCTTTACCTCCGTACCAATTACATTACTGCACCTCACTATAATCTACAGATAGTTTCATCCACGAAGACGCGCCCCACTCTCTTCCTGATCGTTAGTGGTTATCGCTAGTTAATTCCGCTCGTGTTTTAGTTTTGGCGATACTCACTAATTACCCACTAATATGTAATTACTGTGTATGGACAAAACTAAACTACTAGCGAAATGTTGCGCACTTGTACTGTAAGCATTAAAAAAAAGAGTGGGGTGCGTCTTCGTGGATGGCACTATGTGTACCTTTTAAAGATATTTTCCCTTAGGTTATGAATATTCCTAGTGCCTAAGTGCTTGCAAAGCTAAATAAAGCTTTACTCTTATTTCCGTGAGATCTCACCTCGAGATCTCGTGAGTTCTCAGGGGTCACAAATTATACAGCATGATTTTTTTTACCGGCTCCAAAATTTTGCAGAGTTTTCTACCCATGAATATGAACAACTTTCACTATGGGACTAACTCTGAGATCACGAAAAAAAACAGCTGTTTCATACATTTTGGTCAAGTATGTATTAATCTTTTGTATTAAACAGCTGTTTTTTTTTCGTGATTTCAATCATGGGTAGAACACCCTATAAAATTTGGAGACTAAAAAAAATCATCCACTATTATGTAAAGCTTTATGAAATTGTATAAAACTGCGTAGAGACAACCATAGTCAAGAATTAACAATCTCAAAGATTGACATCCAATAAACGTCAGTAGGTTCGATACCTTAGTGACGAAGTGACGAGTGCCATCGTAAATGGAACTCATTTCCGCGACTTTGTGACTGATACTCAGGGCTAATAGGAAGTCAACGACACACCGCTTCTAAGGCGGGATCCAAAGCAGATAGCAGGCTGCTGAGAGTGACGGACTTAGAGAATGGATTACCTGGAAATTGGTTTGTGATCCATGCTTTTCAAATCTTAAGAAATTATTTGGAAGGAACCAATTTTTTATTTATGCTCAATAATCTGTTACTGATTTTTTTTTCAAACTTTACTGTATTGTTTTAAGTAAAAAGCTTCCGATCAGACTTGAGAAGAAAAGTTAGCACTATACAGGTGTATTTTCTTAAATCATTATCTGCTAACTTACGAGTATGTACTTAAAAGCCCTTCACGTTTATGGTTTCTACCTAAGTAAAGTATATTCGGACCATGGCATTGTGCTCACAACGTTTATCATCAATCATCAAGTAGACATCATCATAATGTTTATTATATCACATAATTACAGTTATTGTTATATTACATCACCTCTCTCATTGCTCAGATGTTTGATAGTTATAACACAATGCAAGTAACATTATGCGAGGTGCTTGCACTAAGTGAAGTGCACGAGTTTGATGCACTTAAGTGATTAAGTTTTGTCCTAAAACAATAGCGTTGTTACTTGTTAGTGTTATGAGCTGCTAAATAGAGTAGTTGAAGCTTTGAATATAGCGGTGCCAAGAGCGGAGCGATTTGATAAAAAAATGCGGAACAAAAGAGTTAAACGCACATAATTGAATACTAACATTTTTGTGTAAAGTCTGGATAATGTAGGTAACATTCTAAGAACTTTACCCTTTACAGGGTACTTGTTCCTTGTTGTATATTGATTTCGTTTATTTATTTATTCACATTATACTTCTGATTATGTACTAGGTATTAAAAATCATGACATACACATATATCAAGTCAAAATTTAATAACAATTTACTCTTTTACTTAATTGATTGAATAAGTATGAACTATCACCACAAAACCAATAATTAACTCACCAAATAATACAACAATGATAAGTTATCCGTTAACTCCATATAATTACAGCCATCCCCGCATTCCCCGCCACTCCCCTGGCCGCACGCGCGTAACAACGCTACAATTAGAATGCTCCGCTTACGCGACACGCTTGTCACGTCAACATACGTTGACGTCTATACACGTCATGCCGTATCACGCTGACGAGCATATACGTCACGTCATATCGCGTCGACGTTATTAAACGACACGTTACTGAAACATGGCTAGTATTAACAGAAGCGGTTTGGGAAAATACGATGTTCAATGTTTTCATGGAAACGTGGTATTCGGTGAAAATAAAAAAACGTACTTCTGTAAGTATATCTAAGTATGTTCGAAATTACCTCACTTTAAGCAAATAATGACTATGCTTATAGACTGTTCCCAGTTTCTGCCAGCCTTTTCTAAATTAAATTACTTGTCTAATATAGTGTCAAGTTTTTACCTGACTACTGCAATTCCCGACTACCAATCACTACAGCTAACATAAGATTAGACAAAAAATTACCTGGTTAGACAATTGTCAAGTATAGTGATAGGCCGCCGAAATTGCGGCCTATCAAAAACCAGGTCTAGTCTGGAGATCTAATCTCTACTACTTTAAATAAAAGTCGTAGCTCCAACCTCTTTGCGCGCGGGACCGTGAAAAGCAATGTTTAGCATAAAGTACAATGATATAATCAGATCAACGCGTGAAAGTGCATTAATTAGTGCAGGATTATCACTTAATTACGTTACGACATGTTTGTTCATCTCTCGACACTCTCAAGGTGGCTTAAATGCATTTCTGCGGATATATCTTTATTATGATACCAGTCTCAATTTAAAAGATCGAAAAGGAAAACATTTTCTCAGTAAATGTTTACCTTCTTCAGCTATGTTTCAAGTTTGAAAATTAGGAATGCTGGCAGGGCTGTAGGTGTTACACATACAAAGAGTATTTTACAGTTTGTCTCTATGTCTGTTACGGGAACCAATTTCCATCTGGTGAACCTGCAATCACCAGCCCGTTAACCAACTGTGGTGTCTCTTGGTAACCGTTCTTAACAGGTCCATTCATCAGCAAACATTTCTGTTCCCATAATATAATAGTATGATGATTGTATCTTCCATAGGTACATATTTACCAGCATAATTGCCTTTCCTATAAAGAATCCAGTCTCATTCAAATCACTGTGAGGTCCCCATAGAACCCTGACATTATTACATCTTACCTCCGTTTTAACAGTTAGCCAATGGCTCCAGCATACAAACTAGAGAATGCCTTACTTAGTCAAAATAAATGTTAATTACAATCGTTAAGACTGGCGCCTTTTCGTCTGGAGGGTTTAAGACGTTTAAATAGATATTGTGATCACTTCACTAAGCAAAAAGTCTGTGGCTATTTGATGACAGTGGTATTAGGTAATCGGATATTCGCCAAAGCGGGAAATAGTTTCCCAGATATTCTTAGATGCTACGTTGGGTTTGTCGAGAAAATATCACCGTATATCGCCGTATTTTGTATAGCAACGCTGGCGAGAAACAAGAAAAGTAGTAGTTCAAAAGATTAGGTTCAATGGGAAATTCAAATCATTGGAAGTTTGACATTTATTATGAAATTATTGTGCCTAAATAGTGAGAGGTTTTCCACATTGACTCCAGCTACGACCACATTGATATTACCTTTAAAAAGGAACATCTTTACCTCCATCGCCTAACATTAAAAAACTAATCACGGTCACCCATCACGTGGCCAACCTCACTACTGGCGCCGTAATCTCGTTGCAACATAAATGACATTTTAAGCAAAAAGTACATGTCATCAGCTTTCTCTGAGGTCAATAGTCATTGCAGATGAGCGTACGAGCTGGCGTGTTATGTCATCGTGTCATTATGGTTCCTACTACATCGACATGTGCGGATATATCAATAGTAATTTCTTCCGGTGTTGAAAATTTGATTGGTAACAGCGCTGCACGTATTTGTTGAAGCACGTAATTCACAATGCTGCACAGCGAGGTTTGAGAGTACATCAAGTTCCCGATACAAGGCACTGATGCATCTTATGCTACACCTTTAGCTTTAAATTTAAAATCGCTTACTGGTTTACCCAAAATACTAACGGCATTTCTCCAGACTCTGGAATAAAAATTAAAGGTACAACAAAAAATTCTTTGCCACTTTTCATTTTGCTGAGCCAGCTTTCTTTCTGCATATTGGAATTAACATGTTAAAGCAGGAAAAAAAACGAACTAGTACATCAACCACAGTAGCTAAATAATTACTCTATAATTTAAGCATGAGTGAGTGTCTGCTGTAGCTAGTGAGTGTCTGTGTTTGCTGGGTGTTAGCTGGATGCTCAAAATTAATGTATCTATCTACTTCTCTGAAGATATAATAGTGATCAATGCTACATGGGGTCTGTATCCGTTAATATATGAATTCACGATAACATGATTAAGTTAGGTACTATGACGTGTATATTATGGAAATAAGAGTTTTACAACATAATGAAAGCATTTCACTGCCAAAGGTTCAAAATAAACAGGTGAAATTATACTTGAGCGGAAACATAATATACTAATAGCATACCTACTTCAACTACAGGACCAATTTTGAACTCGATATGAATGAGAGATGAAATGAGATAACATAACGAATTATTTTCATGTGTTAATAATGTCCTAAAATGTGAATGTTGCCAGGCTCATAAACCAGTCAGTACTTAAGTACTATGTAAATTAATTGAAAGTAGAAACACCCAAACGCACGGAGATAACATCAGTATCCGTGAAAGTGTACATACGCAAGGTATTTACGACGCACGCGCAGCGACTGTGGCATTCCTTACTAGATAATCCATGCACCGAGGATTTCGACCAATGTGCGTGAGAAGGCAACTAAATGACTGGTCAAGAGTTATTTTAAATCAAATTGGTACATCGTTCACTTTTATGGTTAAAAGTTGGATAAATTGTAAGATTCGTAAATTCGTCACATCTTTTAATGATCGAAACGTTTGTGGAATTACAATAAGATTGCCAAACGAGTTGATATCAGAGTAGGCTTAAAGTCAGTAGGTATTTAAAAGAAACAGAAAGGACTAGTGACGGAATGAACTAGACTACGCACTTGTAGTCTTCAATTAAAATACTTGCCTAATAGCACTAGTCTTTGTAGGTATTTGTTTAGATAAAGCAAAAACCATTTCAGAAATTCGCCAACTATTCTCAAACCACACAAATTAATTCCAACAAGATACCGAAACCAATTAAAGGCCCAAGGTTTGCCACTCTTTGCCAACCAAACCGCGTCATTTATATCAATTGCCAGGCAAGTCATTTGTCGCAGATTCGCGAGTACATCACTGGCTGGTGTGGCAATAGGGGCGAGCGGGCGGGGGGAAAGTGTGGCAATGTTGCAAGGGGACATTGTCTTGCGGCGCACGTCCACCTCTGGTGGGTCTCCTTGGATGTCATGTGGTGTTTCGACCATTATTTTTTTATACGAGTAATTGCTGATTACTCAATGTTGTAAACGTAGCGACTGTTGTTAATCTACTAACAGTTTCTAAAATGTTATATGGTACAATTTTGTAGGCCTTAGGACGTAGATGAAGCTTAGTGATCCGTAACATTTTAATGAAATATCTGGGATTCTAATTCTATATTGTTACCAAACATTAAAACTTTAGTTGGATATTAAAACCTGTAGTATTTTTATTGGGCACTCATAATGAGCAGCAAAGGATACTACTTTTTTAAATTCCTGTTGTTCAAATCTTAATTCTCCTGTTAGGGAAAGGGAGGTTTTTGCCCAGCATGGGACATTACGGGCTAAACAGGTGGTTGGGTGGATGGTTCCGAATGTTAGCGAACACCATACTCCCTACAATATATACAAATAGTTCACATGTCCAATGTCTTATGTTCATTGTCTATTGTTCCAGGCGCTGCCAGCGCTGCTGCTGCTGGCGGCAGCCGCGGCCACTCCGAGGAAGACAAACAAAAGAGAAGGTAAGCTACTTCCCAGCCATTGAACTCATACTGACATGGAGCCTCTGTCATGAACCAAGTTATAGTTTGAACTTGAATGATTTACTTATCTACTTCAGTCTTACCAAAGAGTGATATGTGGTGGTTACTCATGTATCGTATTGGAAACTGGCTTGTGGAGGTCAGATAGGCAGTCGAGTCGCAATACTGGTATTTATCTGCATCCGATAA